>JAHIAM010004504.1:0-34250 GCA_021605205.1 Aegilops longissima
ATACAGCCGGTGGCGTCTCCGCCTTGATCCAGCAAGGAGAGAGAGGGTTGAGGAAGACTCCATCCAGCGAAGCACAGCGGCATGGTGGTGATGGAGGCGTGGCAATCCCGCGAGGCCGCCAGCACCTAGGGAGGAGGAGGAGGAGAGGCGGGGCTGCGCTGGAGGAGACTCTCGTGTATTATGGGCAGCCCAGGCCTCTATTTATATAGGCGAGAGGAGGCTGCGCCCCTCTGGGTTTCCACCCCTAGGGGTGGCGGCCAGCCCTAGATGGGTTTGGGGGGCGGCCAAGAGGGGAGAGGGGCGCCCACTAGATGGGCCTAGGGCCCATCTGCCCTAGGGTTTGCCCTCCACTCATCCTTCTTGGGCCCCTTGTGGGCGCACCAGCCCCTGGGCTGGTTCCCTCCACATTGGCCCCGCAACCTCCTGAGGGTTGGTGGCCCCACTTGGTGGACCCAGGGACCCTCCCGGTGGTCCCGTACATCTGAATATCGCCCGAAACCTTTCGGTGACCAAAGCAGGACTTCCCATATATAAATCTTTACCTCCGGACCATTCCGGAACTCCTCGTGACGTCCGGGATCTCATCAGGACTCGAACAACATTCGGTAACCACATACAAGCTTCCTATATAACCTAAGCGTCACGAACCTTAAGTGTGTAGACCCTACGGGTTGGAGACAACGAGACATGACCGAGGCGTTCTCCGGTCAATAACCAACAGCGGGATCTGGATACCCATGTTGGCTCCCACATGTTCCATGATGATCTCATCGGATGAACCACGATGTCAAGGACTCAATCGATCCGTATACAATTCCCTTTGTCTAGCGGTATTGTACTTGCCGAGATTCGATCGTCGGTATACCGATACCTTGTTCAATCTCGTTCTTGGCAAGTCTCTTTACTCGTTCCGTAACACATCATCCCGTGATCAACCCCTTGGTCAAATTGTGCACATTATGATGATGTCCTACCGAGTGGGCGAGATACCTCTCCGTCTACAGAGTGACAAATCGATCTCGATCCGTGTCAACCCAATGGTCACTTTCGGAGATACACTAGTGCACCTTTATAGTCACCCGATTCGTTGTGACGTTTGATACACCAAAGCACTCCTCGGCATCCAGGGTACGATCTCATGGTCTAAGGAAAAGATACTTGACATTAGAAAAGCTTTAGCATCTGAACTACGATCTTTGTGCTAGGCTTAGGATTGGGTCTTGTCCATCACATCATTCTCCTAATGATGTGATCCGTTATCAATGACATCCAATGTCCATGGTCAGAAACCGTAACCATCTATTGATCAACGAGCTAGTTAACTAGAGGCTTACTAGGGACATGGTGTTGTCTATGTATCCACACATGTATTGTTGTTTCCGGTCAATACAATTATAGCATGAATAATAGCGATTATCATGAACAAGGAAATATAATAATAACTAATTTATTATTGCCTCTAGGGCATATTTCCAACAGTCTCCCACTTGCACTAGAGTCAATAATCTAGTTCACATCGCCATGTGATTAACAGCGATAGGTCACATCGCCATGTGACCAACATCAAAAGTTTACTAGTGTCTTAAACTAGTTCACATCACCATGTGATTAAGTCTCAATGAGTTACGGGGTTTGATCATGTTTTGCTTGTGAGAGAGGTTTTTAGTCAGCAGTGCGAACCTTTCAGATCCGTGTGTACTCATAAATCTCTATGTCATATTGTAAATGCTGCTTTCACGCTCCACTTGGAGCTATTCAAATGGTTGCTCCACTATCATTATCGGTATGCTTCTCGAGTCACTTTCGGATAGGTGTTAAAGCTTCATCGGCGTAACCCTTTACGCCGAACTCATTATCACCTCCATAATCGAGAAACATGTCCTTATTTACTCCAAGGACAATTTTGACCGCTGTCCAATGATCCCCATTCTGGATCATTCTTGTACTTAGTGACTCATGGCATGGCACACTTCGGTCTGCGGTACACGCATAGCATCTTGCTACATCCACTTACACATAGATGTAGCAAAGATCAAAGGACGACAAGGGAGGATGCAAGGGTGTAACTAGTTCATCCCAATCCTATGAGGAGAGAGGTCTTGAATCCATATAGGATCTTCCCACAAGGGGGTCTTGAATCCACTTGGGGGATCTTCTCCTAGGAGGCCTTGGTCTCCAATAGAGTAGAGGTATAAGTGGATGAGCAAAGTTCTATCTCAACAATGAGCTATCACAATACCAACCCTAGAAGGAGGAGGAGGAGTACATCTATATATAGTCAAGTATGGAGGTGGGATGAGTGGGAGAGATACATGGGCCTTCGGCCCGTTCACTGTGCGCAGACATGTGCCAGAATGGCCGAGCTGGCGGGGGCCGGTTTTGGTTGCTCTATGGATATGGAGTGTCGGATTTCCGGGAGGGGGTGGATGTCCGGGCTCTGGCCAGATGTCCGGGCCCTATAGCTTCGGTGTTGGGTTGTTTCTATGGCAGATATCTTCAAGGGTCCGGATCCTGTAGACTCCTTCCGGTTCCTTTTGTCAGTCCTCTTCATCCATGTACTTGGGGACTTGTCCATTGTCACGAGCATCTCCGAGAGCGCCTTCTATGTACCTAATCACACATAGGATGTTGCTGAAGTTCCGCATAGTCTTGTGATTACCAGGGTGGGTATGCTTCCGGGTCTCGCTCGTTCGTGGTCAGTCCCAGTTTATGTTCGAATGGTCAAATACAGCCCAAATTTGGTTGGTAATGAGGATGCTCCCCTCTTTTGAATGCATCTCCACATCCATATCAGTTACCTTATTACACCCTCATGCAACAAGCAAGGATTGATGAGATGTTGGCTCGGGATGCTTTGAATGAGGCTGCACGAATGCTTCGGATGCTACGCAGGTGTTCGAGGGAAAATGGGTGGGGTGTGTGGCACGTGATCCCGCCACCTTATATTGGATTCAGCCAGGACCTTTTTTGAGATGATGGTCCATCCCTCATGGATGGGGTGGACCGGAGCATAATGTGCAGGATGACCTCTCGATATCTGGTCATCGATTCGAAATTCTGGCAGTGAAGCTCTGGTGATGGTTTTGTCAATGGACACCCTGCAGCCCGAGTTGGAGTTCGTCTGGGCTGGGGACACTCGCTTTTCTTCAGTTCCAATTGATCGGGAGTTCTTATTGTGGATTGGGGCATGCTCAAGCGCATATATACACCAGCCATCACCCTTGAGATACCTCTCTGTCATGATGCCTTTAAATCCCTTTCAGATTATTGAGAACCACCTCAATGCTGCTGCTGCATTTTGGATTGAGGAGATAATGCTCGAACCTGATTTTCTTTCAAGGATCTTTGCCTCATGCATCGATTGGGGGACGATTGTTGTTCCATCGTCTGCATCTTATTACCCGAGGTGGCGATGCGGGATATGTCATTACACTCTCACGGATTCAAGGCGATCACGCAGCTCGTCCGGATACATCGGATTCAATGCCTACTACTCATCAGGTTTCTGCGCTTCAGGTGCTTGCATCCTCCTCTGCGTTCAATGTTACCCAGCATAGCAATGTGTTAGTGCCTTTGGACACCACTGCGGTTCGACGGAGCAATCGCTCCAACAAATATGATGGATTCAAAGTCAATCATGCTCCCGACACCAAGCGCTACAAGTCGAGTGAAACCACGTGAGATTCCCTTTGTCAATGCTGTTTCTTTGGCTGCTGCTCTGTGCGGTGTCCGATCTGTCTCGCCCCCACCAACCACAATCGAGGATCTTGATCTATGGGTAGTAAGTGTGGCATTGCTCAGGAAGCCATCTCCGCGAGAAGCTCTTTGGATGACCAGCGCTTCGTCAAGGGCGGTGAAGATCAAGCCTCTCATTCCGATGAATAAATCGTGGAATGTGCTCTCTTGGAACATCGAGGCATAAACTCGATGCAAAACTTTTGGCTGTTAGGAATGCGATCGATATTAGTGGTTGTTACGTGTTATGTATCCAGAAACCAAACGTGAATCTTTTGATCTTGCCTTTATTAAGACTTTCTGCCCTAAACGATTCGATAAATTTGTCTTTGCGCCGTCGGTGGGCTCTTCGGGAGGCATCATTATCATTTGGAATAGTGCTGTGTTTACGGGCACATCTTGGTTCGTCGATTCTTTTGCCATTGGCATTTCTTTTGCTACTCTGTGATCGAATGATGTGTGGAATCTGATCAATGTATATGGCCCTTGTTCGGTCAGCCGCAGAATGGACTTTACTAATTGGCTTTTTGATTTAAACATCCACGATGATGAAAACTGGCTAATCCTTGGAGACTTCAATTTTATCCGATCCACGAGTAATGAAACAAACCAGGGGTGGCGCTTGACATGCTTTTGTTTAATGAACTCATCCGACACGATCTCTCATGGAATTGCTGTGAAAGGCGGCGTTTATTCGGAGTAATATGCAGGTTGATCCCCGCTTGAACAGTTGGATTGGTTCTTCACGTCCTCTGTTGGACCACCTCTTATTCAAACACATTGGTCCTGCCTTACAGGGAAGCTTGTGTCCGATCACATCCCATGCATGGTCACAATTGAGTCAAGCATCCCCGGTCCAAACTCTTTAGATTTGAGAATTTCTGGTGCAATCATGATGGATTCATGGAGGTGGTTGCAGTTCTTGGGCTAAATCATGTCACGCTCCCAATGCCGCGGTCCGAGTCAGTAAAAACTTAAGTGCTTGAGATACGATCTCAAGAGATGGAGCAAGGGTATATCTAAACTTAAAACTCTCATTCAAGACAGCAATGAGACTCTAGCCATCATGGACACTCTTGAGGACAAAAGACCTTTATATGGTCCGAGTCAAATTTTAGGAAGATTTTGAAAACCCATCTTCGACCCTTCTCAAATATCGAGCGATTCTTGGCGAAAAAGATGTCTTTGTCAGTACTTTCGTTTCTTGACGAAAATACTAAGCTATTTCAGTCGTTGGCCCTTTGAGAGGTTCAGGCACAATGCTATTGCCACATTAAGAGTCGGAGGATTGAAATTCATGATCATGTTGGCAAGGAAGGGTACTCTTTAATACATACAAAGATCGTTTGGGTTCTTCTAAAACCACCAAGCATGAAATTTGATCTGTCTAGAATCATCCGCAGGATCGAAGGATTGGACCAACTGAGTACACCCTTCTCAAGCTGATGAAATCGATGCGGTTGTCAAGGACATGCCAAGCGACGAGCTCCGGCCGGATGGTTTTAACGGCTGTTTTCTTAAGCATTGTTGGCAGATCATCAAATCAGATTTTATGACCTCATCACGCGTTCCATGCTGGTGGTCTTGATATCACTAGCATTAGTGAGGGTTTATCACCCGATCCCTAAAATTTCCTCTCCGGAAGCGGCCAATGATTTCGACCCATTACCCTCTTGAACTGCTGCCTCAAAATCATTACTAAGATCTTGGCGAACCGGCTTCAGAGAGTCATTCTAAAAATCATACACAGTAACCAGTATGGATTTATCAAGGGTCGGACTATCCAAGATTGTCTCGCATGGTCATATGAATATATCCATCAATGCCACTCATCTGGGCGGGAGATCATATTGCTCAAGCTTGACTTCGCCAAGGCATTTGACACGATTGAACATGTCCCCATGTTAGAAATTATGAGACACATGGGTTTTGATGACAGGTGGCTAGGTTGGATGGATACAATCTTTGGTTCGGGAGTTTCATCGGTCCTTTTAAATGGTGTTCCTGGTCGGAAATTCAAATGCAAATGTGGCGTGCGTCAGGGTGATCCTCTCTCGCCTTTAATCTTTGTCCTCGCGGCCGATTTGCTCCAGGCAGCGATCAATGACGCTTACGCTCAAGGTCTGCTGGAGCTCCCCCTCCCTCGTGAGAATGCAGGTGATTTCCCTGTGGTGCAATACGCTGACGACACAATCCTGATTATGCAAGCGTGTCCTACTCAGGCCGCCCGCATGAAACTTATCTTGGAGGATTATGCGGCCTCGGTAGGACTCAAGATCAATTTTCATAAATCCACCCTCATACCCATTAATGTCGACCAACTGCATGCTGCCGGGTTGGCAGGAATCTTCGGCTGCTCCGTGGGCACCCTGCCGTTCACTTACCTTGGTCTTCCCATGGGGACGAGCGAGACCAACCGTTCTTGATCTCATGCCTTTAGTGCATTCTACATTGAAAGGAAAACCTCTACGGCTCTAGCACTTATGTCATCGGGGCCAAGGCGGCGTTGGTGAATTCGGTGATCACCTCAATGCTAATTTATGCAATGTGCACGATCAAACTGCACCCTAAGGTGATTGAGCATCTTGACAAACTTCGCGTCGTTATCGCCTCGGGCCAAAAACTCGATGACGGTGTCAAAGCCAATTCCCTTGCAGCACAGGAGCTTGTCTGTCGGCCCAAAGCGGTGCGGAGGTCTTGGGGTTATCGATATCAAAGCGCAAAATGCTGCGCTCCTCTGAAGTACTTGTTCAAATTTTATAACCGTGAGGATGTGCCCTGGTCCAGCTAGTATGGGAGGCATACTACTGAACAAGATACTGCACGCCGTTGAACCTGTGGGTTCGATTACGGTGGAAGGATGTGATGCAGCTCAATGGAACCTTCCGAGGGTTACGAGTCATCCCGGAGATGGTTGCAGCTCTGTTTTGGAAAGACGTCGGTCTAATGATTCGATTCGCTCGATGGACACGCACCCATGAGCCTTCTCCTTTGCTTTGAGCGAGGATGCCTCCATTGCCAAGGTTCTCGGGACCACCGATCCGACCACGATCTTCACTCTTCCCTTTCGGTCCGAGGCTAGGCGGAGGTCGAGAAATCCAGCAAAGGTCCCCGCAAATCAGTCTTGACCCTGATTAAATCGACACTTGGGTCAGAACCTTGGTCGATATTCATCAAAGAAATACTACGACTATTGCTTGGGCAAGTGAAAGCTGATGAGGCCTTTGGATGGCTATGGAAATCCAAGTGCCCGATCAAGTTTAAGATGTTTGGATGGCTGCTTCGGTTGATCGTTTGAATACCGGGAACATCTTTGAAGAGACGACACTTTGCTGTGACCGGGGCAACCACGCTTGCATGCTCTGCCAAAACCCACCAAGAGATCAGAGAACATCTCTTCTTTGAGTGTCCTTTGCCACACATTGTTGGAGCAAGATTGGCCTAACCTGGCCGAAGGAACCAATCGGTTAGCCATCTTACATGGCGGAACGAGGTATGGCGTCGGCCGCTCTTTATGGACATTTTTCTTCTTGCAGCTTGGAGCACGTGGATGGAAAGAAACAATCAACATTTCAGGGGATACCACACTGCTCGTTCGTCAGCGTGGCTGGCCAGGTTCAAACATTTGTTAGGTCTAGTGATTCACAACTGTCCGGAGAAGGTTCATCCTTTTCTTTCTGAATTTATTGTAAATTTGGATCGCTAGTCCTAATTTTGATTCCCATATGGCCGGGGGGGCCCAAAACCCATTGTAACACTCTTGTAATTATTATGTGGTGAGTAATACAAAGTACACATAGCATTCCGGCTTTAGGTAGCTAGTAGCCATGTCTCGCTTGGGTCATACGAAATATCACAAAGGAGAGATGTCACCTCGGTTTCTAGAGATCTTCCACGTGCTCATGTCATCGGTCCACTTGCACTTGGTGAGATGTCGGTAGGTCCATGGGCATGACCATAGGATGCTCCGCATCATCTCCCCCCACCCCCTTGGAAAAGATCCGACCTCGGATCAAAAAACTCAACACCATGAAAAGGGAGATAGGTCCGTGACGTTGAAGATATCGCTCACATTGTACTTGTCGCGTGGTATGTCGATCTTGTAGGCGTTTCCATTGAAGCGTGCTAGCACCTTGAAGGCTCCATCGGCATGAGGTAGTAGCTTGGACTTGCGCTCATTGGGGAAGTGGTCTTTGCGAAGGTGTAACCACACAAGATCTCCGGGGTTGAACACCATGGGGTGCTTGGTGAGGGTGCGTGATGACCCACAAATATAGGGGATCAATCGTAGTCCCTTCGATAAGTAAGAATGTCGAACACAACAAGGAGCGGAAGAAAATGAGAAGCGGTTTTCAGCAAGGTATTCTCTGCTAGCACTGAAATTATTGGTAACAGATAGTTTGATAGTAAGATAATTCGTAATGGGTAGCAATTACAAGTGTAGCAAAGGTGGAGCAAGTTGTCTCAATCCTTTTTATAGCAAAGGACAAGTTTAGACAAACTCTTATATAAAGCAAAGTGCTCCCGAGTCAATACATCACCTATTACGCATAGACTGGACCGGAACTCCTCGAAGGTGGTTGTCGGTAACCCCAATTTCTGAGCAGTGGGAACATGCAAGACGCGGACGCGCACGAGAGCCACATGCTCATGCACGAAGTGAATGTCAAGCTCAATGTGTTCCGTGGGGCGATGATTAAAAGGGTTGGCGGGGAGGTAGACGGTAAAGACGGTGTAGCAATAGATGACGGCGGCCTTGGGAACATCAAGATGTAGTTCCTGAATGAGTTGGCAAAGCCATGTACACTCGGCGATGGCGTTAGCCACAGTCCGGTACTCTGCCTCGGCACTGGAACATGACGCCATGGTGATTGGCTCCAAGGCATCCTCAACTCATGTGATGCAGATGGTCGAAACAAATTACTGCTCACGCTATGGCGTTCATGGTTTCTAAGAGATAATATACTCTTTTTGTTCCTAAATATAAGTTTTTTGAGAGATTTCCTTTTTCCCAGAAAAGAGAGAGTTTTTAAAAAAAATTATAATAAAAACTATATACGGATGTGTATAGACATAGTTTAGAGTGTAGATTTGGTGAATACTGACGCCCATATTGGAATCCACGAAAATGATGACTCCCTCTCCCAAGCGGTTCAGTGAAGTTGAATAGTAACGCTGCTTTTGACGCTGCCTCGATCGGGTGCGAGTGCGTGTGCTGCTATTGCAAGGAACGGTCATGGGGTCCCTTAATTTCTTCTCGATCATGGGGTCACATCAGGTCGTGTGGATTAGCAGAGATTGGAATATAATATGCTTGCACACAACCTTGCAGCAAGAGTGAACTTAGTGAGTTATAGTGACAAAGGAATGTACTCAGTAAGTGTTGATCCGCGTTGGTGCTTCTCAACAAAAAGAACCTTTTCATGTTGACAACTTATTCATTTGATGCCATATTAATTGGGGTTTTGGCCATGTCAAAATGTGGTGTCAACACAAGGTCACCAGAACACTTCTCTCACTAGTATATAAGCTGCATTTCATGGACAAGGAAAGCATTAATCAAACCTTTTTGGAGTATTAAAGAAACAAACAAGCAAAAAATCTCCAAACTTCTTTAATCATGGAGTAGCTGTTAAAATGAGTGATGGAATCTTTCATGCAGTCCAGTTCACTGACTTGGCTGGCTGTTTAATTAGGTACTGTAGCTATCTTAATCACATACCCCTCTGTCCCAGAATATAAGAACGTTTTTGACGCTATGCTAGTGTCAAAAGCGTTCTTATATTTTGGAACGGGGGAGTACATCTTAATGCGCTAGATTTGGTTCTTAATCCATCTTAATCACATCCTTATCAAATATTGCCAACTAGCCTTTCCCCTCCAAATAAACACCATGTGTGGCACTGACTATCCAACTCAAGCATGGCATATAGTCTAATCTGCCGGGCAGCGTGAACACTTCAATTCAAGCATGGAGAAACTAAGCACAGCTCTCACAATCTAGAAGCAACAGTGCATGGTTGAAATAAATTTGCAAAAGAATTAACAGGACTAACTCACGATGTCGTTCTTGAAATCAGCCTTAGCTACAGCAGAGAATTGCTTCTTCTCGTCACCCATGTGTTCTTGAAATCCCACCAAAAAGCACAGCTCTCACAATCAGTGCTCATCTCGTCACCCTGAACGATGATGGACAAAGAAACTGCTCAAAGATGAAGAGGAGGAGACCCGTACCAAGATCCAAGGAGCTGAGACCGTACAAGATCAGAGACCCATACCTTAGCCCTTACATTTGGCACCGGTAGTTCAAGCGGTGTTGGTGTTGACCCTCCCTCCTTGCCTGAGAATGCGTCGGGGATGGTGGGGGGCATCCTGCCTGACAGCCACCAGATCCGGCACGTCCGGCCTCGCTGCCACCGGATCCGACAATTTGTCGCCAGCTTGGACCAAAAGGTCAAATCTTTTGGTCCAAGGGATGTGTGACGAGCCGAGGGAATGTGGAGGGGATGAGCGTGATGAGCCGAGAGGAGCGCGACGATGAGGCGAGGGGAGCTCGGTGCCGAGTAGAGGGGAGAGCGAAGCAAAGAGAGGGAGTTCGGCAGTGGAAGCAGAGTGCGGGCTGTAGTTGTGACTCGCGACAGTGTGTAGTGCGGGTTGATGCACAAAAACATGGAGGTTTTTTTTGGGGGGAAATGGACTATCACGACACATTTTTTCGATCGGAGGGAGTATATATTTTCTTGCAAAGTGTTGAGAACCTAGCTACCTTGAAATGATAATGCAAAATAAAAGAAATGGCTAAAGAAATGTTTCATGAACTAGGTGGTACTTTGTTTGCATGCAATGTAGTGTAATGCTCATTTAATTGGTGCGCAATGATACACCTAGACAATAGAAATGTGATTTATAGGACATAACATCAACGCTATTAAGAAAAGTATCCTTCCTCCTCCCATCGGTGGCGCGTGGATTTGCCCCACCTCCGATGGCCTTTGGCCATGACAGGTTGTGGGTTGTGAATAGATTGGAAATTTCTCTGTAAAAAAACATCAACACTATTATGGGGTAGACAGGGGGCATTTGCCCCCTCCCCTCCCCACTTCACCATGTTATATTTATTGGATAGTTATTATAATCATTATTTATATCACGTGTCGTAATCACATGTACACCTGGATCATCTACATGTTCTGCTCCATTAACTCGATCGTTGGCGTGCGAGCAGCCCGTCAAAGGCGGCGTGAAGCCCGGCCATGAGGGCCACATCTACTACGGCGAGTATCGAAACCATGGCATCGACGCCAATGTCAGCCACCATGTCAAGTGTTGTGTCTTCTACAAGCTCAGTTAAGCCGATGCCAAGTTTATGCCACACAGGTTTACCAACTGCGGCGAGTGGCTCGGTCACACGGGTGTGCCACACTACCTCAAGCTAGCTCTTGTGAGTAGAGCATGCAACGTGAGTATTTATCCTGCCCGCTGCCTTCTAGTTTGTTTAATTCAGTTTAGTCGCCCCGTCTGTTTGTTAGTTTCTCTAGCTATGTTTGTAGTTTGTTTACTTCAGTTGCTCTAGCTATGTCAGGATGTGAGCCACCAGCGGCCAATTAGCTGGATATGTACTACTAGGTAGCTTCTGCGCATCATTGGCCGAATAAAATAGTAGTAGTCACGTAAGTATGCAAGGCAGTTACTCCCTCCATTCCTAAATATAAGCCTTTTTAAAGACTCCAATATAAACTATATGCGGAGCAAAATGAGTGGATCTACATTCTAAAATATGTCTATATACATATGTATGTAGTTCATATTAAGAACTCTAAAAAGACTTATATTTGAAAATGGAGGGGGTAGTTGTGACCGTAGGTGCACTAGGTAGGCAGCGATAGCACTGGTTGAATCTGTAATGTGTAGGAATGTTTGTTTGTGCATGTGTGTGATCTGTGATCGATCCATGTATCCATCGTTTGATTCCTGATGTGCATGTGATCGATGCATGTATCCATCTCTTTAGCAGCAACTTTCAAAAGAGGGCTTCACATTTTATTAGTAGCAACCTAGGGAGTGTACAGAGATCAAGTTTCCTCTTGGAAAGAAGATGACTTCAAAAGCCATTTTGGAGTTGCATCTGGAGTCTTTTTTTTTGACGAAAAGGCAGGGCCACTGCTTTTCATTGCGAGTAGGAGAAATAAACAGTTACAAAAACAAGAACTATTTTTGAAGGTTCTATCATTTCTTTCTTTCAGAGGTTCCACCATACCAGTGCCAAAATTGATCTCCAAGATTTCGCTTTTTCCTTTCTCATGGAAGAATTTGTACGCTGCCACCAACTTATAAGGGAATCATCATCGGTTGCTGCCCAATTAGAGTTCATGTTCAGCTTGCAGAGTGTCAGGTGCCATACTTCCTTCGCATAAGGACAAGAAGCAAGTAGGTGGCCATCAGTTTCAGGTTTTTGTAGGCAAAGCACACACTGCGGGTTATGGGGCCATCCTCGCTTACCAAGGTTGTCCGCCGTTAGACATCGCTCTTGCGCAGCTAGCCAAACGAAAAACTGGCATTTGGGCGGGGCATCCAAGCTCCAGGCGAGCTTCGCAAATGGTGGTTTAATGTTGGCAGTGAGAGTGGCAGCATAGGTCGAGCTGGAGGAGAACTGACCATCGCTAGTCCAGTGCCAGGTAAGTGAATCATCATGAGCCTGAGTGAGCTCGATCGACTGCATGTCATTCCAAAGGGTTATGGATTGGGTGATGGCATGTTGAGTTAGGTTTCCCTTGAAATGTCTCATCCACTTTCCATCAGCAAGGGCACATCTGATGGAGATTGTTTTGATCGTGCAATGGTTGAAAAGCTCGGGGAACCTTCTGGAGAAACTTTCTCTTTGATGCCAAGGGTCAATCCAGAATTCTGTGTTGGCGCCGTTTCCAATGTTAAACTGCATCGATGCCTCAAAAAGATCTCTGACCAAGGTGCTGATTGGTAGAGGTAAGCCGTGCCAAGGCCTATCAGGTTCCATCCACGATAGCCAAAGCCATCTGCATCTCATTGCCCCCCAAGCTTCTTGGGCAAGCAAACCTGGTTCCAACTGACTAGACATTTGCCGCCAATTGCCTCATCTTTATTTGCCCAAAGGAATCCTCTAAAGCCCTTGTTAAACTTTTTACCACCCACTTAGGGGCTCAATGGCCAAAATCTGAAAGATAGGCGAGCATATAAGACTGAGATGATCAAGCAAGTCTGCGGGAGTGGCAGGCGGAGTTCACCGCAGCCGCTTTGCGCGCGTCGCGTGCCGTCATGCAGAAAGACAGGGATTCTCCCGTGTAAATGCGTCGTGTACACGGATGAATCTGCATGGCGAGGTGTATGCGCACCATGGAGACTTGTGGATCGCTTGGCTCGGTGATGAAGTCTGCATGGACCGCATGCAACACACACGGAGGTGGAGGCTAGGTTGGTGTAGGATTTCCGATTGGATCAAGGGGACGACAAGTAGATGGAGGCGCGGACGACGGCCGTTCCGAGCCGCCGCATGGCGCTCGAGGCCACCAAGGCAGATGAGACGCTGGTGTAGTCGATGCTGAAGTCGGAGTAGAGGCACATGAGGTCGACGGTGGCGGCGGACGACGCAAACCGATCTTACATCAGAAAACCAAAGAAAAATAACACCGATCAATCGGTCGGCGAGAGAGAAAAACCCCAATCAACGGATCGGGAAAAAAGACCTTAGGGCAGCCAATCAACGCGACCGGCGGACGAACCCTAGGTACGGGCGGCGCGGCCCCCGACGGCAATCATGGAGAACCTCTCTCTCCCTTCTAACATGGTATCAGCCTAACCGGACCAAACCCTAGCCGTCGTCCACCGCTTCCGCCCCGCGCATCGCCCCTGGGGGAGAAGGGAGAGAGAGAGGTTTGGTGGAATAGTTGTTGTATTGCTTGAGCCTCGGTAGCATTAATTTGATCCATCCTGAGGTGTTCCGCTTGAGCTTGTCAAAGATAGGTTGATAGTGATTTTTCTGGAGTCTTGTATAGCTTAGGGGCATCACAAGGTAAGTGAAAGGGAACTCCTTGATTGGGCATTGCAGTATCACGGCCAGCTGATGGATATCAATGTTATCACACGGATGTGGCATAAATTGCTTTTCTGAAGTTAGTCAAAGGTCGGTTGCATTTCGAATACTTCCAAGACCATCTTTTGTGGGTTGGGCTTGACAAAATCATCGCATCATCGGCATAAAGGAGGCTCGCAATGTTGGTAGGTTTCTTCGAAGGAAGGCTATACTTTGGCAGAGACAGCACACCTTGCCAATGCATCCGGAATGTCCATAACTAGCACAAACAGAAGCGGAGATAGCGGGTCGCCTTGCCTTAGGCCCTTTTGGTGTATAATTATGTCAGTGAGCTCCCCATTGACAAAGACTCTGGTTGAAGACGAGGCGAGCATGGAGGCGATCCAGTTCCTCCTGGGGTCTTTGATGTAAAAAAAAATTGCAACTAGATGGAGTTCTACTTGAGAAAGCTTTTTTCCCAAGATTATGAGCCATAAGATTCTTGATCCTTGGAATGTGCTCAATATTGTAAGAACCGAGACTAGAAATAAGATTGAAGGAATCAGCAAGAGTAGGCTGTCAGTTTCGATGTCCTGGGTGGCGCATCAGATCCTTCGCCTTCGCCACTTCTACCAATTCTTGCAACTAGAGAAAAAGATAGAGTTCCAATTCAAGGCCTTGACAACTGCTGCCGCAGAAAAATCCATAGTCACTACTGGAATCGAACACTATTATGAGTGCCATAAACACTGGGCAAAGGGCCTAAAATACTCGGCAAAGCCTTTGCCGAGAATTGTTGTGGGCAAGATCCACCCAGCATACACCTCTCATGCAAATAGAAATTTATCGAGAACCATCCGTCGGACACTCGGCAAAAGGTTTGCGAGAGCCAAACAGGCCTCTAGGCAAAATAAAGCTGACTCACGAATGACGAGGCGGAGGCGGTGGTTGCCACGTGGCCCATCTTTGCCGAGAGTTACTTTCGGCAAAACCAACGAATAACAAACAGCCATGTGGCGACAACTTGACAAGGTGGTCCCACACCCTACACCGAGGGGACGCATTGCCTTTGGTGATTCAGTATATATATACAATGTACAAAGATATACATTTTGGTGGTTCATTAGCAGTGAATGTTAATTAAGCTATCGTGAATCGCAGGTCATTTCAGATGGCTTTTGACGGAAGTCCTGAGCGGCGGGGCTAGGGGGGCTGCCAACGAAGTTGTGGCGGTGGCATGCCACGGCGAGAATGGGCCAGAATCGGCATGGGGTGCCGACGGCCAGAGGCGGGGAAGTTTCACTGCTGCGGTTGGTTCCTGCCACAACATTTGGTTTTGTGGCAGCCACTATAGCTTTTAGGGCCAGTCCTTGGGATGAGTGGCGTGCCTTTGAAGACATTAAGCTATGGAAGAACCAGTTTCAGCGGTTTTGTTTTTCAGAAGATTGGGGTTCTCTTGTTGAATGAAAACTCTCATTTTCCCCTAAAAAGAAGGTATCAACACAACAGTGTGGGAATTTGAAAAGAAAACAAAAAACAGAGAATCTGTTCAGCGTATCCACAGATATTCACGCAAGTCATTCTTCAGCGTATATCGCTAAAACTATCTGCCAGAACTATTAATTTAATTTTGCTACACCAAAAGGAGCTAGATAATACTATAGCACTCTGGTGTATATAGATTCAATTTGGTCATTTAAAATATGCGATGAGGATGATAAAAAAAAGAGTAAATTAAGTCATGTGGGGGACACATACTGCACTTAATTTTTTTTCCTACTTTTATATTACACGGACATTTAAAGTATTTGAACACTTTTGTAATGACATATATTTTCTTCAAAAGACATGATGAACAAATTTTAATATGCAATACTATTTTTAAAAATAGTTATACATTTACCATTTCAAAACAATATAAGAGAAAGAAAATAAAAATAAAAGAATGTGTTCCGTCACTACGCGTGTGGGAGAGCTTGCCCTCCCCTTTTTGCTACAGGCGACAGGCCAGTCATATTTATGGCGTGTGTTTCTGGGTAACGAGCAAATGCATATCCCGATTAGTCTATCTTTTGTGTTTTTCCTTTCTATTTTTTGGGAACAATTGTTGTATCCACGAACTTTTTTTATTTGCGAAAAAATTTTAAATCATAAACTTTCTTTGAATATTCTAGCATTTCTCGAATCCACGGCCATTTTTCAAAATCAAGAACATTTTTCAGAACTCATGAACATTTTTTTGTATTCGTGCATATTTTTCAAGTTTGCAATTTTTTCCATATTTCTGGAAATTTCGTTAAAATAAAAAAGGGAAAAGACGGAAAAAATGAAGATAAAAAGGGACGCCCAGCACCCCACACACTGGGCTGGCCACCGCTTTGGTCGAGGAATAGGAGCTCCCCAGGCGAGGCATGGCACCGGCCAACTTTTGATCTAAAAAATGCACCATTTTCATTTGAGGGAAAAAATGAACCTGGGCCAAAGAATCATAACAGTAAAATCAGAAGACTGAATCTAATTTCATCATCTGAATATGCGCGCACAAATTTGGCAAAAAAATGTTCATAAATTTAAAAAATGTTCATGAATTTGGAACAATGTTCAAGATTTTAAAATATGTTCGTGAAATTGAAAAATGTTCACAAATTTGTAAAAAAATGTTTATGATTTCAAAAAATGTTCATGAAATTGAAAAATGTTCATGATTTCAAAAAGTTTTCTAGAATGTAAAACATGTTCATGATTCAAAAAATATTCATGATTCAAAAAATGTTCATGATTCTAAAAAATTGTTCATGAATTCGAATTGTTTTTTCAAGAATTTATAAAAAATGTTCATGATTTCAATAAAATTTATTAAATTTAGAATAAAATTCGTGATTCATAAAAATGTTCATAAGTTATAAAAAATATTCACGCATTTTAAAACATGTTCATCATTTAAAATTCGTGAACATTTCCACGGGCCGGCCCGTTTCAGGTTTTCCCACACGACCGCTACGATGGGGGGAACTGCAAATCCGTTAACATGCATTTTCGTTAACCGGCGCCTGCAGCGTACAATACCTCTTGCTGTGCCAGCCCGTCTAAGGGTTTTCACTTCCTGTGTTAAATCCAAAAAATTAAAGGGCACTACCAGCGAATCGAAAAGACGACCTCCTTGAGGTACAAACACGCCACAACCACCTGGCCACTAACCAACTTGTGCACAGCATCCTCGTTTTACTCTTTTATTCATTTGTCACTTTGTTTTGTTCCTTTTCTTTTCTTTTTTTCTAGTTCTTTTACCTTTTCTTTTATTTATTTTCTTAAATGCGTGGTATTTTAGTTCGTGAACTTTTTCGAAAATCCTATGAACTCTTTTCTCGAATCGATGAACTTTTTCCATTTTTTGATGAACTATTTTTGAAAATTGATGAACTTTTTTGAAATTTGGTGAATTTTCTTCAAATTCGATGAACTTTTATCAAATTAGGTGAACTTTTTTCAAAAAATGATGAACTCTTTTCAAATTCGATGAACTTTTTCCATTTTTGGATGAACTATTTTTGAAAATTGATGAACTTTTTTGAAATTTGGTGAACTTTCTACAGATTTGATGAACTTTTTTCAAAAAAATGATGAAATCTTTTCAAATCCAATGTACTCTTTTAAGAATCGATGAACTACTTTCAAATTTGATGAATATTTTTCAACTTCGTTGAACCTTTTTTGAAAATTTCGCGAAGTTTTGTTCAAAATCCGTGAACATTTTTAAATTTGTACACGTTTTCGTTTTTGGCGATTTTTTTGTTCTTTTATATTAATCAACGTGAACAATGTTGAATACATGTTAATGTTTGTTCTAAAGTAGAGTTCAAATAGAGTTATTTTCTAATAATAGGCAACAACCCAAGCTTGGTATAGTGGTGAAGGCTCGAAGCTGCTAATTTAGTTTTCAGAGATCGATTCCCGTTGTGCCTGTTTTGCGTTTTTCCTCTGATTCATTGGGCCGGCCCGCTACGCGCCGCGTGCAGGCGCCAGGAGCGCTGGCCGGCGCTTGTAG
Organism: Aegilops longissima; assembly: GCA_021605205.1. Taxonomy (NCBI): domain Eukaryota; kingdom Viridiplantae; phylum Streptophyta; class Magnoliopsida; order Poales; family Poaceae; genus Aegilops; species Aegilops longissima. The sequence goes on from JAHIAM010004504.1 coordinate 17,826, forward strand.
CGCCCAATAGGAAACTCACCCTGACTTCAACAGTATTATGGGGTAGACTGGGGAGATGGGCTGGCCCATCCGCGCGGGAGGCAAAGGCCTGTTTTTTTTTGTGTTTTCTGTTATCGTGTATTGCTTTATTTTTGTTCTTTTATTATGTTTTAAAATATTCCATATATATACAAAAAACACTCTTTAAAATCACATTTTAAAAAAATGTAGAACACGTATTTGAAAAATGTTCAACAAGTATTAAAAAAATGTTGAACGATTATTTGAAAAATATTAAACAAGTAATTGAAAAATTATGAATAAGTATTAAAAATGTTGAACAAGTATTTGAAAGATGTTTAATAAGTAATAAAAATTGTTGAATGAGTATTTGAAAAATGTTGAACAAGTATCTGAAAAATGTTGAATAAGTATTTGAAATGTTGAAGAAGTATCTGAAAATGCTGAATAAGTATTAAAAAATGTTGAACCAGTATTTGAAAAATGTTGAACATGTATTTGAAAATGATGAATAATTATTAAAATATTGAGCAAGTATTTAAAAATGTTGAATACGTGTTCAGACAATGTTGAATGTGCATACAAAAAGTGTTGATCACTCATTAAAAAAATATTTTTGAAATATAGGAAAATGTAGAGCGAAAACGAAAACAAACATTAAAACAAAAAGAAAAATCAAAAATAGAGAAGAAAAAATAAAGCCAAACAAAACATGGAGAAGAAAAAAATAAACTAAAGAAAGACAACAAAGAAGGAAATAAAAAACCAATGAAAAAAATGGAGAAAAAACTGAAAATAAAACGGAGAATAACAGTGAAAAACGTGGCTTGTTTCATGTTAAAAATAGTCGCCCTACTAATACTCCCTCCGTTCCTAAATATAAGTCTTACTAAGAGATTTCACAATAGACCATATAAGGAGCAAAATGAGTGAACTTGTACTCTAAAAGGGGGTATGCATCCAACTTGTTTGCTCATGAAGACCTCGGGCATTTAAGCAAACCCATCATCGTAATATACAAGCTAACTTCTATAATGAAAAATTCCCACTAGTATATGAAAGTGATAACTCAGGAGATCTTCTATATGAATTGTCACGAAAGCATCTCCGAGAGCGCTTTCTATGTACCTAATCACACATAGGATGTTGCTGAAGTTCCAGATAGTCTTGTGATTACCAGGTGGGTATGCTTCCGGTCTCGCTTGCTCGTGGTCATCCCAGCTTATGTTCCAATGGTCAAATACAGCCCAAATTTGGTTGGTAATGAGGATGCTCCCCTCTTTTGAATGCATCTCCACATCCATATCAGTTACCTTATTACACCCTCATGCAACAAGCAAGGATTGATGAGATGTTGGCTCAGATGCTTTGAATGAGGCTGCCCGAATGCTTCTTGGATGCTACGCAGGTGTTCGGAAAATGGGTGGGTGTGTGGCCCGTGATCCCGCCACCTTATAACCGGATTCAGCCAGACCTTTTTTCAAGATGATGGTCCATCCTCATGGATGGGGTGGACCCGAGCATAATGTGCGTGATGACCTCTCGATATCCGGGTCATCCGATTCGAATTCCTGCAGCCAAGCTCGCCGATGGTTTTGTCAATGGACACCCCGCAGCAAAGTTGGAGTTCGCTGTATCGGGGACACTCGCTTCTTCGTGTTCCAATTGATCAGAGTTCTTATTGTGGATTGGGGGCATGCTCAAGCGCATATATACCAGCCATCACCCTTCAAAGATACTCTCTCCGCTATGATGCCTTTAAACTCTTTCAGATTATTCGTAACCACCTCAATGCCGCTGCTGCATTTTGGATTGAGGAGATAATGCTCAACCTGATTTTCTTTCAAGGATCTTTTGCCTCTCGTTTCACGCTGGGGACGCATTGTTGTTCCATCGTCTGCCTTATTACCGAGGTGGCCCGATATGTCAAGACACTCTCCTCGATTCAAGGCGATCACGCAGCTCGCCCCGGATACATCGGATTCAATGCCTACTACTCATCGTGTTTCGCGCTGTGTGCTTGCATCCTCCTCGCGCTCAATGTTACCCAGCATAGCAATGTGTTAGTGCCTTTGGACACCATCGCGTCTCGACGGAGCAATCGCCTCCAACAAATATGATGGATTCAAAGTCAATCATGCTCCCGACACCAAGCGCCACAAGTCCGAGGAAACCACGGAGATTCCCTTTGTCAATGCTGTTTTTTGGCTGCTGCGTTCGCAGGTGTGTCCGGCGTTGCTCCGCCCCCACCAACCACAATCGAGGATCTTCATTTATGGGTAGTAAGTGTGGCATTGCTCCGAAGCCATCTCTCGCAGAAGAAGCCGGATGACCAGCGCCGTCAAGGGCGGCTGAAGATCAAGCTTTCTCATTCCGGCGAATAAATCGTGGAATGTGTTTTGGAACATCGAGGCATAAACTCGATGCAAAACTTTTGGCTGTTAGGAATGCGATCGATATTAGTGGTTGTTCGTGTTATGTATCCAGAAACCAAACGTGAATCTTTTGATCTTGCCTTTATTAAGACTTTCGCCCTAAACGATTCGATAATTTGTCTTTGCGCCGCCAAGGCTCTTCGGGAGGCATCATTATCATTTGGAATAGTGCTGTGTTTACGGGCACATCTTGGTTCGTCGATTCTTTTGCCATTGGCATTTCTTTTGCGCTACGCAATGTAATGATGTGGAATCTGATCAATGTATATGGCCCTTGTCGTCAGCCGCAGTAATGGACTTTTACTAATTGGCTTTTTGATTTAAACATCCCCGATGATGAAAACTGGCTAATCCTTGGAGACTTCAATTTTATCCGATCCACTTAGCAATGTAAACAAACCAGGGGTGACGCTGCTGACATGCTTTTGTTTAATGAACTCATCCCGCACAGTTCTCATGGAATTGCTCGTGAAAGGCCGAGAAGCCATTCGAGTAATATGCGTGTTGATCCTCGCTTGAACAGCTTGGATTGGTTCTTCACGCCCTCCTGCTGGACCACCTCTTATTCAAACACATTGGTCCTGCCTCCGGGAAGCTCAGGTCCCATCACATCCCATGCATGGTCACAATTGAGTCAAGCATCCCCCGTCCAAACTCTTTAGATTTGAGAATTTCTGGTGCAATCATGATGGATTCATGGAGGTGGTTGCCGCTTGGCTAAATCATGTCACGCCCCAATGCCGCGGTCCGAGTCTCAGAAAACTTAAGTGCTTGAGATACGATCTCAAGAGATGGAGCAAGGGTATATCTAAACTTAAAACTCTCATTCAAGATACAGCAATGAGACTCTAGCCATCATGGACACTCTTGAGGACAAAAGACCTTTATATGGTCCGAGTCAAATTTTAGGAAGATTTTGAAACCCATCTTCGCACTCCTTCAAATATCGTAACGACATCAAGTAAAAAGATGTATCGCAGTACTTTCGCTTGGTCGATTTAAAATACTAAGCTATTTCAGTCAGCACATCGAGAGGTTCAGTGCACAATGCTATTGCTACATTAAGAGTCTGAGGGATTGAAATTCATGATCATGTTGGCAAGGAAGGGGTACTTTAATACATACAAAGATCGCTTTTGGTTCTTCTAAAACCACCAAAGATGAAATTTGATCTGCTCCAGAATCATCCGCAGGATCGGAAGGATTGGACCAACTGAGTACACCTTCTCAACCGATGAAATCGATGCGTTGTCGGGCGACATGCCAAACGCACAGAGCTCCCGCCCGGATGGTTTTAACGGCTGTTTTCAAGCATTGTTAGATCATCAAATCAGATTTTTATGACCTGGCCACGCTCCATGCTGGTGGTCTTGATATCACTAGCATTAGTGAGGGGTTTATCACCCCGATCCCTAAAATTTCCTCTCCGAACGGCCAATGATTTCCGACCCATTACCCCACCGAATCGCTGCCTCAAAATCATTACTAAGATCTTGGCGAACCGGCTTCAGAGAGTCATTCTAAAAATCATACAGAATTCAGTATGGATTTATCAAGGGCCTGACTATCCAAGATTGTCTCGCATGGTCATATGAATATATCCATCAATGCCACTCATCCGGGCGGAGATCATATTGCTCAAGCTTGACTTCGCCAAGGCATTTGACACGATTGAACATGTCCCCATGTTAGAAATTATGAGACACATGGGTTTTGATGATGTGGCTAGGTTGGATGGATACAATCTTGTCTTGGAGTTTCATCGGTCCTTTTAAATGGTGTTCCCGGTCGGAAATTCAAATGCAAATGTGGCGCGGCCGTGGGTGATCTCTCTCGCTTTAATCTTTGTCCTCGCTACCGATTTGCTCCGTGTAGCGATCAATGACGCTACGCCAAGGTCTGCCGGAGCTCCCTCCCTCGTGAGAATGCAGTGATTTCCCGTGGTGTAACACACGACGACACAATCCTGATTATGCAAGTTGTCCTACCAGCCGCCAAGATGAAACTTATCTTGGAGGATTATGCGGCCTCAGTAGGACTCAAGATCAATTTTCATAAATCCACCTCATACCCATTAATGTCGACCAACTGATGCTGCCGGGTTGGCAGGAATCTTCGCTCGCCCCCGGCACTCGCCGCTCACTTACCTTGGTCTTCCAGGACGCATTTTACCAACCGTTCTTGGATCTCATGCCTTTAGTGCATTCTGTTGAAAGGAAAACCTCTACGGCTTTAGCACTTATGTCATCTAAATAAGTCGACGTTGGTGAATTCGGTGATCACCTCAATGCTAATTTATGCAATGTGCACGATCAAACTGCACCCTAAGGTGATTGAGCATCTTGACAAACTTCGTCGTTACGCCTCTGGGCTAAAAACTCGATGACGGTAAGTCAAAGCCAATTCCTCTTGCAGCCTCGAGCTTGTCTGCTCGGCTTCAAACGGTGCGGAGGTCTTGGGGTTATCGAGTATCAAATCGCAAAATGTCTGCGCCTCCTCAAGTACTTGTTCAAATTTTATAACCGTGAGGATAAAGCCTCCCGGGTCCAGCTAGTATGGGAGGCATATACCACCTGAACAAGATATCGCACGCCGCTGAACCTGTGGGTTCGCTTCGTAGAAGGATGTGATGCAGCTCAATGGAACCTTCCGAGGGGTTACCAGAAACACATAGCATTCCGCTTTAGGTAGCTAGTAGCCATGTCTCGCTTGGGTCATACGAAATATCACAAAGGAGAGATGTCACCTCGGTTTCTAGAGATCTTCCACGTGCTCATGTCATCGGTCCACTTGCACTTGGTGAGATGTCGGTAGGTCCATGGGCATGACCATAGGATGCTCCGCATCATCTCCCCCCACCCCCTTGGAAAAGATCCGACCTCGGATCAAAAAACTCAACACCATGAAAAGGGAGATAGGTCCGTGACGTTGAAGATATCGCTCACATTGTACTTGTCGCGTGGTATGTCGATCTTGTAGGCTTCCATTGAAGCGCATAGCACCTTGAAGGCTCCATCGGCATGAGGTAGTAGCTTGGACTTGCGCTCATTGGGGAAGTGGTCTTTGCGAAGGTGTAACCACACAAGATCTCCGGGGTTGAACACCATGGGGTGCTTGGTGAGGGTGCGTGATGACCCACAAATATAGGGGATCAATCGTAGTCCCTTCGATAAGTAAGAATGTCGAACACAACAAGGAGCGGAAGAAAATGAGAAGCGGTTTTCAGCAAGGTATTCTCTGCTAGCACTGAAATTATTGGTAACAGATAGTTTGATAGTAAGATAATTCGTAATGGGTAGCAATTACAAGTGTAGCAAAGGTGGAGCAAGTTGTCTCAATCCTTTTTATAGCAAAGGACAAGTTTAGACAAACTCTTATATAAAGCAAAGTGCTCCCGAGTCAATACATCACCTATTACGCATAGACTGGACCAGAACTCCTCGAAGGTGGTTGTCGGTAACCCCAATTTCTGAGCAGTGGGAACATGCAAGACGCGGACGCGCACGAGAGCCACATGCTCATGCACGAAGTGAATGTCAAGCTCAATGTGTTCCGTGGGGCGATGATTAAAAGAGTTGGCGGGGAGGTAGACGGTAAAGACGGTGTAGCAATAGATGACGGCGGCCTTGGGAACATCAAGATGTAGTTCCTGAATGAGTTGGCAAAGCCATGTACACTCGGCGATGGCGTTAGCCACAGTCCGGTACTCTGCCTCGGCACTGGAACATGACGCCATGGTGATTGGCTCCAAGGCATCCTCAACTCATGTGATGCAGATGGTCGAAACAAATTACTGCTCACGCTATGGCGTTCATGGTTTCTAAGAGATAATATACTCTTTTTGTTCCTAAATATAAGTTTTTTGAGAGATTTCCTTTTTCCCAGAAAAGAGAGAGTTTTAAAAAATTATAATAAAAATTATATACGGATGTGTATAGACATAGTTTAGAGTGTAGATTTGGTGAATACTGACGCCCATATTGGAATCCACGAAAATGATGACTCCCTCTCCCAAGCGGTTCAGTGAAGTTGAATAGTAACGCTGCTTTTGACGCTGCCTCGATCGGGTGCGAGTGCGTGTGCTGCTATTGCAAGGAACGGTCATGGGGTCCCTTAATTTCTTCTCGATCATGGGGTCACATCAGGTCGTGGATTAGCAGAGATTGAATATAATATGCTTGCACACAACCTTGCAGCAAGAGTGAACTTAGTGAGTTATAGTGACAAAGGAATGTATCAGTAAGTGTTGATCCGCTGGTGCTTCTCAACAAAAGAACCTTTTCATGTTGACAACTTATTCATTTGATGCCATATTAATTGGGGTTTTGGCCATGTCAAAATGTGGTGTCAACACAAGGTCACCGTAACACTTCTCTCACTAGTATATAAGCTGCATTTCATGGACAAGGAAAGCATTGATCAAACCTTTTTGGAGTATTAAAGAAACAAACAAACAAAAAATCTCCAAACTTCTTTAATCATGGAGTATAGCTGTTAAAATGAGTGATGGAATCTTTCACTCAGTCCAGTTTACTGACTTGGTTGGCTATTTAATTAGGTATTGTAGCTATCTTAATCACATATTCTCTGTCCCAGAATATAAGAACGTTTTTGACGCTATGCTAGTGTCAAAAGCGTTCTTATATTTTGGAACGGGGGAGTACATCTTAATGAGCTAGATTTGGTTCTTAATCCATCTTAATCACATCCTTATCAAATATTGCCAACTAGCCTTCCCCTCCAAATAAACACCATGTGTGGCACTGACTATCCAACTCAAGCATGGCATATAGTCTAATCTGCCGGGCAGCGTGAACACTTCAATTCAAGCATGGAGAAACTAAGCACAGCTCTCACAATCTAGAAGCAACAGTGCATGGTTGAAATAAATTTGCAAAAGAATTAACAGGACTAACTCACGATGTCGTTCTTGAAATCAGCCTTAGCTACAGCAGAGAATTGCTTCTTCTCGTCACCCATGTGTTCTTGAAATCCCACCAAAAAGCACAGCCCTCACAATCAGTGCTCATCTCGTCACCCTGAACGATGATGGACAAAGAAACTGCTCAAAGATGAAGAGGAGGAGACCCGTACCAAGATCCAAGGAGCTGAGACCGTACAAGATCAGAGACCCATACCTTAGCCCCTTCTGTTGGCACCAGCGGATTCAACGGTGTTGGTGTTGACCCTCCCTCCTTGCCTGAGAATGCGTCGGGGATGGTGGGGGGCATCCTGCCTGACAGCCACCAGATCCGGCACGTCCGGCCTCGCTGCCACCGGATCCAACAATTTGTCGCCAGCTTGGACCAAAAGGTCAAATCTTTTGGTCCAAGGGATGTGTGACGAGCCGAGGGAATGTGGAGGGGATGAGCGTGATGAGCCGAGAGGAGCGCGACGATGAGGCGAGGGGAGCTCGGTGCCAGAGTAGAGAGGGGGAGAGCGAAGCAAAGAGAGGGAGTTCGGCAGCGGAACACATCGAGCGAGAGCAGAGTGCGGGGTGTAGTTGTGACTCGCGACAGTGTGTAGTGCGGGTTGACGCACAAAAATATGGAGGTTTTTTGGGGGGGGATGGACTATCACGACACATTTTTCCGATCGGAGTATATTTTTTCTTGCAAAGTGTTGAGAAACCTAGCTACCTTGAAATGAGAATGCAAAATGAAAGAAATGGCTAAAGAAATGTTTCATGAACTAGGTGGTACTTTGTTTGCATGCAATGTAGTGTAATCCTCACTTAATTGTTGTGCAATGATACACCTAGACAATAGAAATGTGATTTGTAGGACATAACATCAACGCTATTAAGAAAAGTATCCTTCCTCCTCCCATCGGTGGCGCCGCGGATTTGCCCCACCTCCGATGGCCTTTGGCCATGACAGGTTGACGGGTTGACGAATAGATTGGAAATTTCTCTCGCAAAAAAAACATCAACACTATTATGGGGTAGACAGGGGGCATTTGCCCCCCTCCCCTCCCCACTTCACCATGTTATATTTATTCGATAGTCATTATAATCATTATTTATATCACGTAATACGTAATCACATGTACACCTGGATCATCTACATGTTCTGCTCCATTAACTCAATCGTTGACGTGCCGAGCAGCCCGTCAAAGGCAGCGCGAAGCCTGGCCATGAGGGCCACATCTACTACGGCGAGTACGGGAACCATGGCATCGACACCAATGTCAGCCACCATGTCGAGTGGTGTGCCTTCTACAAACTCAGTGAAGCCGATGCCAAGTTTATGCCACACAGGTTTACCAACTGCGGCGAGTGGCTCGGTCACACGGGTGTGCCACACTACCTCAAGCTAGCTCTTGTGAGTAGAGCATGCAACGTGAGTATTTATCCTGCCCGCTGCCTTCTAGTTTGTTTAATTCAGTTTAGTCGCCCCGTCTGTTTGTTAGTTTCTCTAGCTATGTTTGTAGTTTGTTTACTTCAGTTGCTCTAGCTATGTCAGATGTGAGCCACCAGCGCCAATTAGCTGGATATGTACTACTAGGTAGCTTCACATCATTGGCCGTAATAAAATAGTAGTAGTCACGTAAGTATGCAAGCAGCATTCCTCCATTCCTAAATATAAGCCTTTTAAAGACTCCAATATAAACTATATGCGGAGCAAAATGAGTGGATCTACATTCTAAAATATGTCTATATACATATGTATGTAGTTCATATTAAGAACTCTAAAAAGACTTATATTTGAAAATGGAGGGGGTAGTTGTGACCGTAGGTGCACTAGGTAGGCAGCGATAGCACTGGTTGAATCTGTAATGTGTAGGAATGTTTGTTTGTGCATGTGTGTGATCTGTGATCGATCCATGTATCCATCGTTTGATTCCTGATGTGCATGTGATCGATGCATGTATCCATCTCTTTAGCAGCAACTTTCAAAAGAGGGCTTCACATTTTATTAGTAGCAACCTAGGGAGTGTACAGAGATCAAGTTTCCTCTTGGAAAGAAGATGACTTCAAAAGCCATTTTGGAGTTGCATCTGGAGTCTTTTTTTTGACGAAAAGGCAGGGCCACTTCTTTTCATTGCGAGTAGGAGAAATAAACAGTTACAAAAACAAGAACTATTTTTGAAGGTTCTATCATTTCTTTCTTTCCAGAGGTTCCACCATACCAGTGCCAAAATTGATCTCCAAGATTTCGCTTTTTCCTTTCTCATGGAAGAATTTGTACGCTGCCACCAACTTATAAGGGAATCATCATCGGTTGCTGCCCAATTAGAGTTCATGTTCAGCTTGCAGAGTGTCAGGTGCCATACTTCCTTCGCATAAGGACAAGAAGCAAGTAGGTGGCCATCAGTTTCAGGTTTTGTAGGCAAAGCACACATCATGGGTTATGGGGCCATCCTCGCTACTAAGGTTGTCCGCCGTTAGACATCGCTTCTTGCGCAGCTAGCCAAACGAAAAACTGGCATTTAAGGGCATCCAAGCTCCAGGCGAGCTTCGCAAATGGTGGTTTAATGTTGGCAGTGAGAGTGGCAGCATAGGTCGAGCTGGAGGAGAACTGACCATCGCTAGTCCAGTGCCAGGTAAGTGAATCATCATGAGCCTGAGTGAGCTCGATCGACTGCATGTCATTCCAAAGGGTTATGGATTGGGTGATGGCATGTTGAGTTAGGTTTCCCTTGAAATGTCTCATCCACTTTCCATCAGCAAGGGCACATCTGATGGAGATTGTTTTGATCGTGCAATGGTTGAAAAGCTCGGGGAACCTTCTGGAGAAACTTTCTCTTTGATGCCAAGGGTCAATCCAGAATTCTGTGTTGGCGCCGTTTCCAATGTTAAACTGCATCGATGCCTCAAAAAGATCTCTGACCAAGGTGCTGATTGGTAGAGGTAAGCCGTGCCAAGGCCTATCAGGTTCCATCCACGATAGCCAAAGCCATCTGCATCTCATTGCCCCCCAAGCTTCTTGGGCAAGCAAACCTGGTTCCAACTGACTAGACATTTGCCGCCAATTGCCTCATCTTTATTTGCCCAAAGGAATCCTCTAAAGCCCTTGTTAAACTTTTTTACCACCCACTTAGGGGGCTCAATGGCCAAAATCTGAAAGATAGGCAGAGCATATAAGACTGAGATGATCAAGGCAAGTCTGCCAGGAGTGGCCAGAGCGGAGTTCACCGCAGCCGCACACGCACGTCGCGTGCCATCATGCAGAAAGACAGGGATTCTCCCGTGTAAATGCGTCGTGTACACGGATGAATCTGCATGGCGAGGTGTATGCGCACCATGGAGACTTGTGGATCGCTTGGCTCGGTGATGAAGTCTGCATGGACCGCATGCAACACACACGGAGGTGGAGGCTAGGTTGGTGTAGGATTTCCGATTGGATCAAGGGGACGACAAGTAGATGGAGGCGCGGACGACGGCCGCCCGAAGCCGCCGATGGCGCCGAGGCCACCAAGGCAGATGAGACGCTGGTGTAGTCGATGCTGAAGTCGGAGTAGAGGCACATGAGGTCGACGGTGGCGGCGGACGACGCAAACCGATCTTACATCAGAAAACCAAAGAAAAATAACACCGATCAATCGGTCGGCGAGAGAGAAAAACCCCAATCAACGGATCGGGAAAAAAGACCTTAGGGCAGCCAATCAACGCGACCGCGGACGAACCCTAGGTACGGGCGGCGCGGCCCCCGACGGCAATCATGGAGAACCTCTCTCCTTCTAACATGGTATCAGTTTAACCGACCAAACCCTAGCTGCCGCCCACCGCTCGCCGCCAGACGCTCGGGGAGAAGGGAGAGAGAGGTTTGGTGGAATAGTTGTTGTATTGCTTGAGCCTCGGTAGCATTAATTTGATCCATCCTGAGGTGTTCCGCTTGAGCTTGTCAAAGATAGGTTGATAGTGATTTTTCTCGAGTCTTGTATAGCTTAGGGGCATCACAAGGTAAGTGAAAGGGAACTCCTTGATTGGGCATTGCAGTATCACGGCCAGCTGATGGATATCAATGTTATCACACCGGATGTGGCATAAATTGCTTTTGCTGAAGTTAGTCCAAAGGTCGGTTGCATTCAATACTTCCAAGACCATCTTTGTGGGTTGGGCTTGACAAAATCATCGTGATCATCGGCATAAAGGAGGCTCGCAATGTTGGTAGGTTTCTTCCAAGGAAGGCTATACTTTGGCAGAGACAAGACACCTTGCCAATGCATCCGAATGTCCATAACTAGCACAAACAGAAGCGGAGATAGCGGGTCGCCTTGCCTTAGGCCCTTTGGTGTATAATTATGTCATGAGCTCCCATTGACAAAGACTCTGGTTGAAGACGAGGCGAGCATGGAGGCGATCCAGTCCCTCCTGGGGTCTTTGATGTAAAAAAAATTGCAACTAGATGGAGTTCTACTTGAGAAAGCTTTTTTCCCAAGATTATGAGCCATAAGATTCTTGATCCTTGGAATGTGCTCAATATTGTAAGAACCGAGACTAGAAATAAGATTGAAGGAATCAGCAAGAGTAGGCTGTCAGTTTCGATGTCCCGGTGGCGATCGATCCTTCGCCGCCACTTCTACCAATTCTTGCAACTAGAGAAAAAGATAGAGTTCCAATTCAAGGCCTTGACAACTGCTGCCGCAGAAAAATCCATAGTCACTACTGGAATCGAACACTATTATGAGTGCCATAAACACTCGGGCAAAGGGCCTAAAATACTCGGCAAAGCCTTTGCCGAGAATTGTTGTGGGCAAGATCCACCCAGCATACACCTCTCATGCAAATAGAAATTTATCGAGAACCATCCGCCGACACTGGCAAAAGGTTTGCCGAGAGCCAAACCGGGCCTCTAGGCAAAATAAAGCTGACTCACTAATGATGACGGAGACGGTGGTTGCCACGTGGCCCATCTTTGCCGAGAGTTACTTTCGCAAAACCAACGAATAACAAACAGCCATGTGGCTATAACTTGACAAGGTGGTCCCACACCCTACACCGAGGGGACGATTGCCTTTGGTGATTCAAGATATATATACAATGTACAAAGATATACATTTTGGTGGTTCATTAGCAGTGAATGTTAATTGCTATCGTGAATCGCAGGTCATTTCAGATGGCTTTTGACGGAAGTCCCGAGCGGCGGGCTAGGGGGCTGCCAACGGTTGTGGCGTGGCATGCCACGGCGAGAATGGGCCAGAATCGCATGGGTGCCGACGCCGAGGCGGGAAGTTTCACTGCTGCGGTTGGTTCCTGCCACAACATTTGGTTTTGTGGCAGCCACTATAGCTTTTAGGGCCAGTCCTTGGGATGAGTGGCGTGCCTTTGAAGACATTAAGCTATGGAAGAACCAGTTCTGACGGTTTTGTTTTTCAGAAGATTGGGGTTCTCTTGTTGAATGAAAACTCTCATTTTCCCCTAAAAAGAAGGTATCAACACAACAGTGTGGGAATTTGAAAAGAAAACAAAAAACAGAGAATCTGTTCAGCGTATCCACAGATATTCACGCAAGTCATTCTTCAGCGTATATACGCTAAAACTAATACGCCAGAACTATTAATTTAATTTTGCTACACCAAAAGGAGCTAGATAATACTATAGCACTCTGGTGTATATAGATTCAATTTGGTCATTTAAAATATGCGATGAGGATGATAAAAAAAGAGTAAATTAAGTCATGTGGGGGACACATACTGCACTTAATTTTTTTTCCTACTTTTATATTACACGGACATTTAAAGTATTTGAACACTTTTGTAATGACATATATTTTCTTCAAAAGACATGATGAACAAATTTTAATATGCAATACTATTTTTAAAAATAGTTATACATTTACCATTTCAAAACAATATAAGAGAAAGAAAATAAAATAAAAGAATGTGTTCCATTACTACGCTGTGGGAGAGCTTGCCCTCCCCTTTTTGCTACAGGCGACAGGCCAGTCATATTTATGGCGTGTGTTTCTGGGTAACGAGCAAATGCATATCCCGATTAGTCTATCTTTTGTGTTTTTCCTTTCTATTTTTTGGGAACAATTGTTGTATCCACGAACTTTTTTTATTTGCGAAAAAATTTTAAATCATAAACTTTCTTTGAATATTCTAGCATTTCTCGAATCCACGGCCATTTTTCAAAATCAAGAACATTTTTCAGAACTCATGAACATTTTTTTGTATTCGTGCATATTTTTCAAGTTTGCAATTTTTTCCATATTTCTGGAAATTTCGTTAAAATAAAAAAGGGAAAAGACGGAAAAAATGAAGATAAAAAGGGACGCCCAGCACCCCACACACTGGGCTGGCCACCGCTTTGGTCGAGGAATAGGAGCTCCCCAGGCGAGGCATGGCACCGGCCAACTTTTGATCTAAAAAATGCACCATTTTCATTTGAGGGAAAAAATGAACCTGGGCCAAAGAATCATAACAGTAAAATCAGAAGACTGAATCTAATTTCATCATCTGAATATATGCGCACAAATTTGGCAAAAAATGTTCATAAATTTAAAAATGTTCATGAATTTGGAACAATGTTCAAGATTTTAAAATATGTTCGTGAAATTGAAAAATGTTCACAAATTTGTAAAAAATGTTTATGATTTCAAAAAATGTTCATGAAATTGAAAATGTTCATGATTTCAAAAAGTTTTCTAGAATGTAAAACATGTTCATGATTCAAAAAATATTCATGATTCAAAAAATGTTCATGATTCTAAAAAATTGTTCATGAATTCGAATTGTTTTTTCAAGAATTTATAAAAAATGTTCATGATTTCAATAAAATTTATTAAATTTAGAATAAAATTCGTGATTCATAAAAATGTTCATAAGTTATAAAAAATATTCACGCATTTTAAAACATGTTCATCATTTAAAATTCGTGAACATTTCCACGGGCCGGCCCGTTTCAGGTTTTCCCACACGACCGCTACGATGGGGGGAACTGCAAATCCGTTAACATGCATTTTCGTTAACCGGCGCCTGCAGCGCACAATACCTCTTGCTGTGCCAGCCCGTCTAAGGGTTTTCACTTCCTGTGTTAAATCCAAAAAATTAAAGGGCACTACCAGCGAATCGAAAAGACGACCTCCTTGAGGTACAAACACGCCACAACCACCTGGCCACTAACCAACTTGTGCACAGCATCCTCGTTTTACTCTTTTATTCATTTGTCACTTTGTTTTGTTCCTTTTCTTTTCTTTTTTTCTAGTTCTTTTACCTTTTCTTTTATTTATTTTCTTAAATGCGTGGTATTTTAGTTCGTGAACTTTTTCGAAAATCCTATGAACTCTTTTCTCGAATCGATGAACTTTTTCCATTTTTTGATGAACTATTTTTGAAAATTGATGAACTTTTTTGAAATTTGGTGAATTTTCTTCAAATTCGATGAACTTTTATCAAATTAGGTGAACTTTTTTCAAAAAATGATGAACTCTTTTCAAATTCGATGAACTTTTTCCATTTTTGGATGAACTATTTTTGAAAATTGATGAACTTTTTTGAAATTTGGTGAACTTTCTACAGATTTGATGAACTTTTTTCAAAAAAATGATGAAATCTTTTCAAATCCAATGTACTCTTTTAAGAATCGATGAACTACTTTCAAATTTGATGAATATTTTTCAACTTCGTTGAACCTTTTTTGAAAATTTCGCGAAGTTTTGTTCAAAATCCGTGAACATTTTTAAATTTGTACACGCTGCTTTTTGGCGATTTTTTGTTCTTTATATTAATCAACGTGAACAATGTTGAATACATGTTAATGTTTGTTCTAAAGTAGAGTTCAAATAGAGTTATTTTCTAATAATAGGCAACAACCCAAGCTTGGTATAGTGGTGAAGGCTCGAAGCTGCTAATTTAGTTTTCAGAGATCGATTCCCGTTGTGCCTGTTTTGCGTTTTTCCTCTGATTCATTGGGCCGGCCCGCTACGCGCCGCGTGCAGGCGCCAGGAGCGCTGGCCGGCGCTTGTAGCGCCCAATAGGAAACTCACCCTGACTTCAACAGTATTATGGGGTAGACTGGGGAGATGGGCTGGCCCATCCGCGCGGGAGGCAAAGGCCTGTTTTTTTTTGTGTTTTCTGTTATCGTGTATTGCTTTATTTTTGTTCTTTTATTATGTTTTAAAATATTCCATATATATACAAAAAACACTCTTTAAAATCACATTTTAAAAAAATGTAGAACACGTATTTGAAAAATGTTCAACAAGTATTAAAAAAATGTTGAACGATTATTTGAAAAATATTAAACAAGTAATTGAAAAATTATGAATAAGTATTAAAATGTTGAACAAGTATTTGAAAGATGTTTAATAAGTAATAAAATTGTTGAATGAGTATTTGAAAATGTTGAACAAGTATCTGAAAAATGTTGAATAAGTATTTGAAATGTTGAAGAAGTATCTGAAAATGCTGAATAAGTATTAAAAAATGTTGAACCAGTATTTGAAAAATGTTGAACATGTATTTGAAAAATGATGAATAATTATTAAAATATTGAGCAAGTATTTAAAAATGTTGAATACGTGTTCAGACAATGTTGAATGTGCATACAAAAAGTGTTGATCACTCATTAAAAAAATATTTTTGAAATATAGGAAAATGTAGAGCGAAAACGAAAACAAACATAAAAACAAAAAGAAAAATCAAAAATAGAGAAGAAAAAATAAAGCCAAACAAAACATGGAGAAGAAAAAAATAAACTAAAGAAAGACAACAAAGAAGGAAATAAAAAACCAATGAAAAAAATGGAGAAAAAACTGAAAATAAAACGGAGAATAACAGTGAAAAACGCGGCTTGTTTCATGTTAAAAATAGTCGCCCTACTAATACTCCCTCCGTTCCTAAATATAAGTCTTACTAAGAGATTTCACAATAGACCATATAAGGAGCAAAATGAGTGAACTTGTACTCTAAAAGGGGTATGCATCCAACTTGTTTGCTCATGAAGACCTCGGCATTTAAGCAAACCCATCATCGTAATATACAAGCTAACTTCTATAATGAAAAATTCCACTAGTATATGAAAGTGATAACTCAGAGATCT
>JAHIAM010004505.1:0-29455 GCA_021605205.1 Aegilops longissima
TACTCATGGGCGGTGGTAGCGGACTGAACCTCATTCTGAGAAACCCTTGAAAAATGGAAATAGGCTGGAGCCGCATTGAGCGGCAGCACAACCTTTAGAGGAATAATCCCGGTCGGGAAGCGTGTTGTCTGAGGAAAAATTACACTAGATGTGGTGTTGGCTGCCGGATAATTACTGGTCGAGGAGTCACGTTCCAAGTGGCCCGTTCAGCAGCGGATACCACGCTCTATTAGGAGGCGAAGGCATTCACAATTTTCAAGCTATACCCATTACGGGTACATGAAGCTCAAAATGCCGGGCACTGTGGAATCATCACCCTTGCTAGTGACGGGACATAGCACTCCAGCGCTGTAGAAAATAAGACAGCCGCCTGGCCCTTGAGGCACTATCCAAACCCTAAGCGGCCGAGGCCGGCTAGCTATGACGCTCCATGGTGAACAGGGGCGGCGTGATACTCGATAAAATATCCAAGTCCACCTCCTTTAAACAGGCGAGGCAGAAATAGTCAAATTCCAAGTCCATCCAGCGGACCCTACAAAAGCGGCCTCCATCGAGCATGTAATTAAACCACGATGTGAAGCGCGCATTACGAAATTCCTCACGAAAATTGGGACATTTTTGCCCGGCACCCTTGAGACATGCCGGGAATCCCGCCGGTTGGCGAGCACAGCCTAAACATCCTAAAAGTTCAAGCCCGATCAAGCGGGCTCTTGGCGTTTCTCCGAACCTAAGAGACAATCCATGGGAGAGGAGCTAGCCAAACTATTGGAGGCGGATTCATCAAAGATATAAAACATCCGGACTGGCTAGCAAACCTGGTGATGGTACCAAGAAGGACAAATCACAGGCCCTATCGTCGATTTCAAGAACCTCAACGAGCTTGCCCAAGGATCCTTCACCTCCCCGCATCGATCAAATTATCGGCTTTACATGGGACCACGATTCATTGTGTTTCCTCGGCGCATACTCCGGCTACCATCAAATTAAGATGGCGAGCCTGATTATAGCGCCCTCGATGCGGCTATATCTCCGATGTCGAAGCCACGACTTAGAAACATAACCGCATTGAAAGCAATGTGCATAAGTGAGGTAATCTTCACACAACCCATGTAATACATAAGGAAAGAGATACATAGTTGGCTTACGATTAGCCACTTCACAATACATAAATAAACATCCATCATTAGATTACACTCAAGGTCCGACTACGGAACCAAAATAAAGAAGATACCCCAAATGCTACGGATCCCGATCGTCCCAAGCTGAGCTCCCTCTTGATCATCGGGAAAAGACACATAATAACGACCACGTTCCTCGTCGAACTCTCACTTGAGCTCGGTGCGTCACTGCCTGGCATCGTCGGCACACTGCAACTGTTTTGGTAGAATCTGTGAGTCAGGGGACTCAGCAATCTCACACCAGCGAGATCAAGACTATTTAAGCTTATAGGAAGGACGAGTTGTGAGGTGGAGCTGCAGCAAGCGACTAGCATATATGGTGGCTACATTGCAAAAGAAGGCGAGAAGAGAAGCAAAACGCAGGCGTGAAGCTAGTAGCGATCAAGAAGTGATCTGAACTACTTCGTCAAACATAACTCCAACACCGTGTTCACTTCCGGACTCCGCGAGAAGAGACCATCAGTTACACCGCATGTGATTGAATGTGTATTTTAATTAACTACCTCATAATAGCATGAGCACGGCTTTGAAAGATAAATACCTGCGGGGTGTCCCAACAGCCCATTATAAGCTCTCACGGTCAGCGAAGGATATTCCTTCTACCGGGAAGACCCGATCAATCTCGGAATCCCGGACTACAAGACATTTCGACAGCAATAAAACAAGACCAGCAAAGCCACCCGATTGTGCCGACAAATCCCGATAGGAGCTGCACATATCTCGTTCTCAGGGCACATCCGGATAAGTCAAGCTATGAGTAAAACCAAGCCTCGAGTTTCCCCGTGGTGGCCCCATGATCTACCGGTTGGGCCACCACTCGAAGAACCTTGGTCGGGGGGTTAAAATAAAGATGACCCTCGGGCTCGCGAAAACCGGGGGAAAAAGGCTTAGGTGGCAAATGGTAAAACCAATGTTGGGCCTTCTTGGAGAGTCTTATTCAAAGCGAACTGTCAAGGGGTCCCATAAATCACCCAACCGTGTAAGAGAGCGAAATCAAGGAACATAACACGGTATGGCGGAAACTAGGGTGGCAAGAGTGGAACAAAACACGGGCATAAGGCCGAGCCTTCCACCCTTTACCAAGTATATAGATGCATTAATTATAGCAGATATATTGTGATATCCCAACAAGTAAACATGTTCAATAAGGAACAACATCTCCATGTTCAACAAGGAACAAACTTCATCTTCACTGCAACTAGCAGCGCTATAAGAGAAATTTGAGCAAAGCGGTAACATAGCCAAACAACGGTTTGCTAGGAAAGGATGGTTAGGGGCTGACATGGCAATATGGGTGGCATGATAAGCAAGTGATAGGCATCGTAGCATAGGCATAGCAAAAGCGAGCATCTAGCATAGCAAAGATAGAAGTGATTTGAGGTATGGTCATCTTGCGCAATGTTCTCGAGTTGTCGAAAGCTTGATCCTCGTAAGCGTTCTCAACAGGTTCCTCGTTCACGTACTGTCTCCGGCTCTACCCAAAGCAAGAACACAAACAAAGGAACCACAATAAATCACGGTGCAATGCACAAGCAACATGATGCAAACATGGCATGATATGCGGGATGTGATATGCAATGCGTATCGCGCGCTCCGGAAGGAAAATGATGAACCAGGCATCAACTTGGCAAACCAAGTATGCCGCTGGAAAGATGAGATGATTTGGTTGAAATCGATATAAAGATCACGGAATCGGATGACGGTTTGCAAATGACAAGCAAAACAAGAATGGCACAAATCTGCCATTAACAGCATGATGCCACTTAGCAAGCAACAAGAAATTAAGCTACGCACCCAAGCGTACCAACAAAGTATATGGCAGTGATCTACTCAAGATGCTTGACAAAAGATGAACACTGAGCTATGGCTAAATCACACCATAACAGGTCCAAACAAGCATGGCAAAGTGCAAAACATATCAACTTCACAGACTTAGTGAAATTCTGAACATGGCCAAATCAGCATCGGTAGCAATGTTGAGAGCAAGCAAACAACATGCTACAGGAACTTATAATAGCAAAACAAGGCATGGCATGAATCTACTCAAAGCATAGAACAAAAGTCCCTTACTGACCATAAGCCAAAAGGATCAGAAAATATAGTAACACCCATGTCAAAATAGCAAGTTTAGTTAACAGATTCAGCAACATGGCATGGCAAAACAGATAACAAGTAGGCATGTTTACAAGCTCAAACACTCACTACAGAGCCTTATATGATAAACTAAGCATACATACATCAAGAAGACATGGCATAGAAGACATACATGGCAAGAACAACATCATAGCATACGGATCAACCACAACAACCTTGGCAAAATTGAATAACATGTAAACAATCTGCGGAAACATTTTATAGCAAAAGTAGAGCTCGATTGACTCAAGCTATGGCACTCCATAATTGCAAACAAAGGCATGGATGGATAGAGCATAACCATATGTTCAAAACATCCTTCTGAAGTATCTCAAAATATGCATGGATCTCTCGGTAGCATCAAGTTAACATGGCATCAAAATATCATTAAAGCAGGGCTGAAATCAGCAACATCAAGAAGCCTACTTTGCATGCTTGTGCTAGTCACCACATAGATCACAAAAATACATGGCATACACCCCTGGAAAGATGGCATGGCATATTACAAAACACATGTAGGACTCAAATTCATAGGGTGCACACATCAATCATAGCAAAAATAACAAAAGTGCATGTTACATTGAAAGCGAAACTAACATCACATAGCCCTCTTCAACAGCATTTCGGGCATCAAGATGAGCTCAAATGAAAATGATGCAATGAGATGAAATGATCTACTCTTGAGGCGAACATTTTGACATATTACACACACGAAGCAGACTCTGGTGCAAAGTTATGATCGTTGAAATGCCACAAATTAATCACGAAATAAAACTTAAGCGAAATTTGGGGAAGAAGTCAACCGGAGATCGGATCGGGATCTCGAGATCCGAAAGGCGATCGGCTGACGGCTGCTTTCGTCCGAGCGTCTGAGTGTCAGGAGGAGGCGCCGGGCGGAGGAGGAGGCAAGGCAGGCAGGAGGCGGAGGCAGCCTGGCCCGGCAGTGAGTCCAGTGTGGCCAGCCAGCAGCCAGCCGGCCCAGCCATGCCGGGCCAGGGCCGGTGAGCCGTGGCAGGGGAGGCCCATGAACTGGGCTGTGTGTGTGAAGCTGAGGACAGGTGCCACGTGGCAGATCCACAGTTGGCGAGGCGGCGGTGACGGACACGTCCGTCGGTAGCAATATTTTGTCCGGTAGCGAGGTGGGGAAGGCTAGGGTTGTCTGTGATTTGGAATGGGGGTGCTTAAATAGGCATAGAGGAGCTAGGAGAGTCAAATGAGGTGTAGTTTTCGCCCACGATCGTGATCGAGCAGACGGAGAGCATGGAAGTGACTTAGATGGGTTATTGGACTATTTTGGAGGGTGTTGGGCTGCAACAAAAGAGGCCTTTGCGAGTCACGGTTAACCGTTGGAGTACCAAGCGAGCTCAAATGACCGAAACTTGACAGGTGGTCTACGGTGGTATACCAAGGCCACTTGACAAACCTCGGTCCATTCGAGAGCGTTTAGTACCGCTCACGGAAAAAGCGTAAAAGGGGCGGCGGGGGACATAAGTGCGGATTGCAAAATGGACAACGGGAAAATGCTCGGAATCATGAGGCGAACACGTATGCAAATGTGATGCACATGATGACATGATATGAAAATGCATGACATGGACAAAATGCAAAATGAAGAAAAACCCAACCACGGAGGAATATCATATCACAATGCGAAAATGGCAAGAGTTGGAGTTACAAATATGGAAAGTTACATCCGGGGTGTTACAACACTCCACCACTACAAGAGGATCTCGTCCGAGATCTAGGACTGAAAGAACTCGGATATTGGAGCGGAGGTGATCCTCGCGCTCCCGGTGGCTTCTCGGTTGAATGGTGTGACCACTTCACTTTCAGGAATTTGATTGACTTGTTGCGAGTCTTGCGCTCGGTTTCTTCAAGAATAGCAGCGGGGTGCTCATGATAAGAGATCTTCTTGAAGGTCAATCTCTTGAAGTTGATAGTGCGTTCGAGGAGTCTTGAAGCACTTGCGAAGCTGTGACACGTGAAACACATCGTGCACGTTCGCGAAGTTGGACGGAAGCTCAAGTTGATAGGCGAGATCGCCTCTTTTGCCAATGATCTTGAAAGGACCCGTATCTAGGGGCAAGCTTCCTTTGATACGAGCGGCGAGTGCCTTTCATTGGAGAGGCGGAGGTGACATGGTCTCCGATTTCAAAAGCCACATCCGGTGTTTGTCATCATAATAGCTCTTCTGGCGCGATTAGCGGCTTTGAATTCTCACGAATGACTTTGCACATTTCTTGACCACGTGATCAAGTTGTTGCCAAAAGTTGGCGTTCACTGTCTCGGACCAATTGAGAGATCGACACTTTACGCCATAGAGAATTTCGAATGGGGCCTTGCCGAACTTAAACAGGAAGCTGTTGTTGTAGGAGAACTTCGGCATATGGAAGACAATCTTCCACTTCATACGAAGGAAATGACACAAGCCTGAGCATATCTTCAAGGATTTGATTTACTCGCTCGACTTGGCCACTTGTTTGAGGATGGAAAGCTGTCTTTGAAGCGAATGTTGGTGCCCATGGCCTTACGAAAAGAATCCCAAAACTTGGAGGTAAAGATGCTGCCACGATGCAGAAGAGATCACTTGTGGAATGCCGTGCAAGAGACAATCTGGATGTGTATAGCTCGCCAGCGAGCTGCTGTGATAGATTCTTTGATAGGAAGAAAATGAGCCACTTTAGTAAGCTTGTCAATGACAGCGAAGATAGCATCATTTCACGCTTGGACTTTGGAAAACCAGTCCGAAGTCCATTTCAATATGATCAAACTTCCATTCGGAATAGCAAGAGGTTGGAGGAGACCAGCTGGTCTTTGGTGTTACCTTTCACTCTTCTGCGGACATCACACTCATTCACGAATTGAGCAATTTCTCGCTTCATTCGAGTCCACCAATATATTTGCTTGAGGTCATGGTACATCTTCATTACTTCGGGATGAATGGATAGAAGCGAATTGTGTGCCTCGTTCATAATGACTTTCGTAGATCACCCTTAGGAACCACAATCCGGTCCTCGAAGAAAAGTATCTTTGTCATCAATGTGGAAGCACTTGTATTTGGAAATGCCCTTATCGATACCACGTTTCACCATGGTATCCAGAAGTTGAGCCTCACGAATCTGATCTTCCAAAGTAGGAGAGACTATGAGGTTGGCAAGAAAGCCTTGAGGAACAACTTGAAGATTCAGCTGTGGAAAGCTTCACAAAGATCCGGTTGGAAGGGCTTGAGGATTAAGCTGTTGCAATAAGACTTCTGCTCAAAGCATCTGCAATGACATTGGCCTTGCGGAGTATATTCAATACTTGGGTT
Source organism: Aegilops longissima (assembly GCA_021605205.1). Classification (NCBI taxonomy): domain Eukaryota; kingdom Viridiplantae; phylum Streptophyta; class Magnoliopsida; order Poales; family Poaceae; genus Aegilops; species Aegilops longissima. The sequence continues at coordinate 6,622 of JAHIAM010004505.1, forward strand.
GTACTCTTGAATCATTTCGACCCATCGAGTGCACTTTGAGGTTGAGGTTGGGTTGAGTGAAGATATACTTGAGGCTCTTGTGAGGTGAAAATGTCCACTTTCCTTCCCAACAAGAGATGTCTCCGGCGTTATCAATGCATGGACAACTGCCGTAACTCAAGATCATGAGTGGGGTAGTTCTTTTCGTTGGGCTTCAGCTGGCGAGAGGTATAAGCCACAACCCTCTTCTCTTGCATTAACACAGCACCGAGACCTTGAAGAGAAGCATCACAGAAAACTTCAAATGGCTTGGATTCATCAGGAGGAGTCAAGACAGGAGCTGTGACGAGTTTCTCTTTGAGAGTATTGAAAGCAACGTCACACTCAGGAGACGGACATACTTCACATGCTTACGGAGGAGGTTGGAAAGAGGCTTTGCAATCTTAGAAAAATTCTCAACGAATCTTGACAATAGCTTGCAAGACCAAGAAAACTGAAGCTGCTTGACATTACGAGGAGGTTCCCAATTCACACTGCAGACACCTTCTACGGATTAACAGCGATGCCCTTGGCGGAGATGATATGACCAAGGTAAAGCACTTCATCAAGCCAAAATTCACATTTGGAAAACTTAGCATAAATTGATACTCTCACGAGCTTGTCTAGCACCAATCGCAAATGTTTGGCATGATCCTTCTTATTCTTGGAAGACCAAAATATCATCAAGATAGACCAAGGCAGAATTCATTGGTGTAGGGGTTGAATATGAAGTTCATCATCGAGAGAATGTTGGAGGAGCATTGACAAGGCGAAAGACATGACGGTATATTCATAGAACCAAAGCTTGTTACGAATCTTTGTCTTGGGAATATCTTGTTCACGAATCTGAATTTGATGATAACCCATCTGAAGGTCAAGCTTGGAGAACACTTTAGCACCTTTGAGTTGCTCGAAAAGCTCATTGATGTTGGGAAGTGGATACTTGTTCTTGATTGTCTTCTTATTCAATGGAATGATGTCGGCAAAAGTCGGTCCGTGCCATCCTTCTTACGGACAAAAGAACACCACAACCCCAAGGAGATGAACTTCGATGCGATCAAACCAGACGCTCTTGTTCATCGAGCTGCTTCTTCAATTCCTTCACTCATCAGGTCCAAGCTTGTGGGGCGGCTTGCAAGCGGGTTCGATGCGGGCTCAAGATCGATACGAACTCAAGCGGCGATGAGGAGGCATACCGGAAGCTCTACGGAAAGACATCTTGGTACTCTAAGCATTTGGAATCGAGAGATAGCATCCAATTCGCCCTTCTCATTGAGAGAAAACAACGAATGGTTTCATCACGGCGGCATAGATGATCACATCATTAGAAGAGTGAGTTAATGAATTTCCACTGGCAGCACAATCAAGCTGAGCTTTGTCTGAGAAAGCCGATCCATTCAGAATAAGATCAATATCCGAGTCACCAAGGACAATTGGTTTAGCAGAAATCTATAATCGCCCATCTTGATTGTGGTATCAGGAACCCAAACTGGAGCTCAACCGTTTACGGGAGAAATGACATCCATGGGTTTACCCAAATGTGAAGAAGTGAATTCATGCTTGGCAGCAGCGGTCTTGACATGAAACAATGCGATGCACGGTATCAAATAAAACTTTTGCGGGAATATCATTAGCGGAAGATTACCCATTATCACATCGGAAGATTCCTCCGCTTGAGCTGCATTCATCAAATTGACCTTGGCATGCTTTGGATTATGCTTGACCATTTGCTGCATTCTTTGGAAGATTTCACAAGGAGGAGGGGCGGAGCGCCTTTGGTTGAAGCACTTGTTAGCATAGTGACCTTCTAGCGACATTTGTTGCAAGTCACCTCACGAGGCGGGGACGGTGGTAAGGAGCATTTGACCTTGGGCTTGAAATTAGACTTGTTACGATGCTTTGGGTTGGGCGGGTGGGAAGATCCCGACCACCTGAGTTCTTCGCTGATAAAGGCTGTGAGCGGAGGAGGAGGAAGGTAAAACTTATCTTTGCTTAGCTGCCACTTGAGAGAAGAAGAAGAAAGGTGAACTGCATCCCTAATTCTCTTCTTAGAAGCCTCACATTTAGGCTGGGCAGCTTCTTGCTTCGATGCCATGTTGTAGAATTCATCATACTTTTACGGCTCAAAAAGCACAAGAGCTAATTGCAGATCTTCTCTCGAGACCACCTCTGAATTGATAGATCATACTCTTTTCATCGGGACGTCTTGCTTATAAAGCGGCGAGTTTACAGGCTGGATATTGTATTGATACAGACATGTTGCCTTGCTTGAGATTGCGGAACTCCTCACGCTTGCTCTCAACAACACTTTCCGGAATGTGGTGAGCTCGGAAGTCTCGTGGAAACTCATCCCGGAGTAATACATAAGGGAAAGAGATACATAGTTGGCTTACGATCGCCACTTCACCGATTACATAAATAAACATCCATCATCTGATTACACTCAAGGTCCGACTACGGAACCAAAATAAAGAAAGATACCCCAAATGCTACACGGATCCCGATCGTCCCAAGCTGAGCTCACTCTGATCATCAGGAAAAGACACATAATGCTTGACCACGTTCCTCATCAAACTCCACTTGAGCTCGGTTGTGTCACCTGCCTTGGCATCGTCGGCACCTGCAACTGTTTTGGTAGAATCTGTGAGTCACGGGGACTCAGCAATCTCACCAGCGAGATCAAGACTATTTAAGCTTATAGGAAGGACGAGTTGTGAGGTGGAGCTGCGACAGCGACTAGCATATATGGTGGCTACATTACGCAAAAGAAGGCGAGAAGAGAAGCAAAACGCGGACGTGAAGCTAGTAGCGATCAAGAAGTGATCTGAACTACTTACGTCAAACATAACTCCAACACCGTGTTCACTTCCGGACTCCACGAGAAGAGACCATCACAGTTACACCATGATTGAATGTGTATTTTAATTAAGGTCAACCGGGTTTTCTACAACGGACATTAACAAATTCCCATCGCCTCATAACCCGAGCACGGCTTTGAAAGATAATACCTGCGGGGGTGTCCCAACAAGCCCATTATAAGCTCTCACGGTCAGAAGAGGATATTCCTTCTACTGGGAAGACCCGATCAATCTCGGAATCCCGGACTACAAGACATTTCGACAGCAATAAAACAAGACCAGCAAAGCCGCCCGATTGTGCCGACAAATCCCGATAGGAGCTGCACATATCTCGTTCTCGAGGCACATCCGGATAAGTCAAGCTCTGAGTAAAACCAAGCCTCGAGTTTCCTGTGGTGGCCCTTGCAATCTCTCGGTTAAGGCCAGCACTTTCGAAGGAGCACTAGTGCAGGGGGGTTAAAATAAAGATGACCCTCGGGCTCATGAAAACCGGGGAAAAAACTTAGGTGGCAAATGGTAAAACCAATGTTGGGCCTTCTTTGGAGAGTCTTATTCAAAGCGAACTGTCAAGGGGTCCCATAAATCACCCAACCGTGTAAGGAGCGAAATCAAGGAACATAACACCGGTATGGCGGAAACTAGGGTGGCAAGAGTGGAACAAAACACCAGGCATAAGGCCGAGCCTTCCACCCTTTACCAAGTATATAGATGCATTAATTATAGCAGATATATTGTGATATCCCTAACAAGTAAACATGTTCCAATAAGGAACAACATCTCCATGTTCAACAAGGAACAAATTTCATCTTCTGCAACTATGGCGCTATAAGAGAAAGCTGAGCAAAGCGGTAACATAGCCAAACAACGGTTTGCTAGGAAAGGATGGTTAGGGGCTGACATGGCAATATGGGTGGCATGATAAGCAAGTGATAGGCATCGTAGCATAGGCATAGCAAAGAAGCGAGCATCTAGCATAGCAAAGATAGAAGTGATTTCGAGGTATGGTCATCTTGCACGCAATGTTCTCGAGTTGTCGAAAGCTTGATCCTCGTAAGCGTTCTCAACAGGTTCCTCGTTCACGTACTCGTCTCCGGCTCTACCCAAAGCAAGAACACAAACAAAGGAACCACAATAAATCACGGTGCAATGCACAAGCAACATGATGCAATGTATGGCATGATATGCGGGATGTGATATGCAATGCGTATTGGCGCTCCGGAAGGAAAATGATGAACCAGGCATCAACAGCAAACCAAGTATGCTGCTGGAAAGATGAGATGATTTCGGTTGAAATCGATATAAAGATCACGGAATCGGATGCACGGTTTGCAAATGACAAGCAAAACAAGAATGGCACAAATCTGCCATTAACGACATGATGCCACTTAGCAAGCAACAAGAAATTAAGCTACACACCCAAGCGTACCAACAAAGTATATGGCAGTGATCTACTCAAGATGCTTGACAAAATATGAACACTGAGCTACGGCTAAATCACACCATAACAGGTCCAAACAAGCATGGCAAAAGTGCAAAACATATCGACTTCACGAGACTTAGTGAAATTACTGAATATGGCAAAATCAGCATCGGTAGCAATGTTGAGCAAGCAAACAACATGCTACAAGAACTTATAATAGCAAAACAAGGCATGGCATGAATCTACTCAAAGCATAGAACAAAAGTCCCTTACTGACCATAAGCCAAAAGGATCAGAAAATATAGTAACACCCATGTCAAAATAGCAAGTTTAGTTATGATTCAGCAACATGACATGGCAAAAACAGATAACAAGTAGGCATGTTTACAAGCTCACAGCACTCACTACAGAGCCTTATATGATAAAATAAGCATACATACATCAAGAAGACATGGCATAGAAGACATACATGGTAAGAACAACATCATAGCATACGGATCAACCACAACAACCTTGGCAAAATTGAATAACATGTAAACAATCTGCGAGGAAACATTTTATAGCAAAAGTAGAGCTCGATTGACTCAAGCTATGGCACTCCATAATTGCAAACAAAGGCATGGATGGATAGAACCATATGTTCAAAACATCCTTACTGAAGTATCTCAAAATATGCATGGATCTCTCGGTAGCATCAAGTTAACATGGCATCAAAATATCATTAAAGCAGGGCTGAAATCAGAAACATCAAAAGCCTACTTTGCATGCTTGTGCTAGTCACCACATAGATCAAAAAATACATGGCATACACCCTGGAAAGATGGCATGGCATATTACAAAACACATGTAGGACTCAAATTCATAGGGTGCACACATCAATCATAGAAAAAATAACAAAAGTGCATGTTACATTGAAAGCGAAACTAACATCACATAGCCCTCTTCCAACAGCATTTCGGGCATCAAGATGAGCTCAAATGAAAATGATGCAATGAGATGAAATGATCTACTCTTGAGGCGAACATTTTGACATATTACACGCACAAAGCAGACTCTGAGTGCAAAGTTATGATCGTTGAAAATGCCACAAATTAATCACGAAATAAAAACTTAGAGCGAAATTTGGGGGAAGAAGTCAACCCGAGAGATCGGATCGGGATCTCAGATCCAGCCCGATCGGTGGCGGCTACTCGTGTCAGGAGCGTGAAGCGAAACCCGGAGGCCAGGCCGGCGGAGGAGGCGGCCAGGCGGAGGGCAACATGAGCCCGGCAGTCTTGGCCAGCCAGGCCAGGCGGTGAGGGCGAGACCGAGCCGACAGAGAGGCGGAGGCGCTGGCTTGTGAGGCGTGTGGCCGGGCAGGGAGGGCAGGCGCTGGGCCCAGACCTGGCCTTGTGGCCACCTGTGGGGACTGGGTGCCGCGTGGCGATCCCTGGTTGGCGCGGCGTGAGGCGGACACGTCCGTCGGCCTTGATATTTGTCCGTGTCGAGGTAGAGGAAGGCTAGGGTTGTCTGGCGATTTGGAATGGGGGTGCTTAAATAGGCATAGAGGAGCTAGGAGAGTCAAATGAGGTGTAGTTTTCGCCCACGATCGTGATCGAGCAGCGGAGAAGCATGGAAGTGACTTAGATGGGTTATTGGACTATTTTGGAGGGTGTTGGGCTGCAACAAAAGAGGCCTTTCTTGAGTCACGGTTAACCGTTGGAGTACCAAGCGAGCTCCAAATGACCGAAACTTGACATCTACGGTGGTATACCAAGGCCACTTGACAAACCTCGGTCCATTCGAGAAGTTTAGTACCGCTCACGGAAAAAGCGTAAAAGGGGCGCAGGGGACATAGGAGTGCGGATTGCAAAAGCGGACAACGGGAAAAATGCTCGGAATCATGAGGCGAACACGTATGCAAATGTGATGCACATGATGACATGATATGAAAATGCATGACATGGACAAAATGCAAAATGAAAAAAACCCAACCACGGAGGAATATCATATCACAATGCGAAAATGGCAAGAGTTGGAGTTACAAATATGGAAAGTTACATCCGGGGTGTTACTTTGACCAACCGCATAGCAGCATTCATCATCCCTCTGGCCGATACGCTTCAACACAATGCCCGCCCGGTCTCAAAAAGCGGCACAACATATTGGCGCATGATTCGGACATATGCGGTAAACCGGATCGGCAAAAGCGGTGGAGGCATCGTAGATGATGTGGTCATCAAAACCAAGCATGTCGAAACTCTAGTAGATGACTTGAGGCTCACATTCGATAACCTTGAACATATGGCATCAAGCAACCGGAAAAATCGTTTCTGCGTACCAACGGAAAGCTCTTGGGCTTCATTGTGCCGGTAGAGGAATTGAAGCAAACCCAGCCAAGATCGAGCCTGTCACAATTGGACATCCCAAAGGACCTCAAACAAATACAAAAATGGCTGGATGCGTGGCGACTCTAAGCCGCTTTATCTCCGCTTGGGAGAAAAGGCATTACCCTTCTCGCCTCCTCCGGTACCGAACACTTGAGTGGGCGGATGCATACATGGCGGACTAGAAGAAATAAAAGCCATATTGGCAGCGAACCCGGTCTGGCCGCGCCTAACATGGGTGAACCAATGCTATTATACATCGTGGCAACTCATCAAGTTATGGCGCGGTGCTTTCGTTGTTGAGCGAGAAATGGGCGGACACAAGTTCCCCTTCAAAAACCAGTTTACTCGTGTCCACTGTCCTCCTCCATGCAAGTCACGGTATCCGCATTATCAAAAGATAGCGTCTTGCGGTGTTTATAGCATCCGGAAGCTGCGACACTAATTTCAAGAGTGTTCGATAACGGTAGCCTCGAAGTACCTCTTAACGACATTATAAACAACATGACGCGACGGGCGGATTGCCAAATGGGCCATTGAGCTCCTCCGTTTGACATAACCTATAAGCCACAGCGAGCTATTAAAGTCGCAAGTTTTGGCCGACTTCGTTTGCGAATGGATTGAAGCGAACTCCCTAAAATGCGGCACATATTCAAGCTGGATCATACACTTGACAGCTCCAAAATGTTGGCGGTGCAGGGGGCTGGCGTCGTTACGGCGTCCCCAACAGGAGATCTGATTCAATACATACTCGAGATAATGTATCACGGACTCCAACAATGCAGCGAATCTGAGGCCCTTCTACATGGTCTCCGGATGGCAGCCTCCATGGGCATTCAACGCCTAGAGGTGCTTGAGGATTGAACCTCGCGATATCCCAAATAAATGGAGACTTTGATGCCAAGGATCCGAAAATGGCAGCTTATCGCAACACCATCCTAAAAATGTCAGCTCGGTTGAAGGGCTCGAATTTCACCATATAGCTCGAAAACAATCGGTAGCGAGCGTCTTAGTACGCATTGGCGCAAAGCGTGATGCTGTCCCCAATATCTTCTTAGAGGTTGTTCAAGCCATCCGTATTATGGGAAGAAGTCGGAAATAACAGCCGGACCCAACCACTGCTGCCCGACATCGAACATTCGACACTGGCTGGAGGCTCGCCAGCAAGTAACATCTTATTACGTAATAATGGCAGTCATTGCCCGTGGAAGAACCATTCTAGCCTACCTAATCAGGCAGGAACTTCCGAGACCAAAAGCGAGGCCGCGCTGCATAGTCTGGCGATCTAAAGCCTATAAAGTCCATGAGGAGAGCTTTATAAGAAAAGCACCTGGAGTCCTTCAAGGTGTATCTCCGAAGAGGAAGGCGGAATCTCTGGCTGAAATTCATGCGGACTCGGCGGGCACCGCCGCAGCCGGGCCCTTATAACAAGGCCTTCCGTACAAGATTTTATTGGCCGGCGGCCAGGCGAATCTTTCAGGACTTAGTCAACGATCGTCGGCTGCCAGCTCTTTGCTAACCAAAGCCACATGCCACCCCGCCCTCAAACTATACCCATCACGGCCCTTGGCAGTGCAGGGGCTTGACATGGTTGGACCCCTTAAAGGAGGAACCCACAAGCAAAGTACCTACTAGTCGTGGTGGATAAATTCACCAAATGGATAGAGCCAAGCACTGTTAAGGCGGTCGAATCCGGACGGTGATAGACTTCATATCGGTGGTCATACACCATTCTGGCGTCCCACGGCATCATCGCGATAGCAGCACGAACTTTACGGCCAGCGAGGTCAAACTTTGGTGCAAAAACATGGGCATCAAGCTCGACTATGCTTGATATATCACCCACAAACTAACGGTCAAGTCGGCGAGCAAATGGTATAATTATGGCGGCATTAAGCCCAGATTAGTGCGGTCCCTCAAGGAATCTAACACGCCTTTGGGTAGAGGGCTCGACTCCGTACTCAGGGGGCTGCGGACCACGCGAATCGCACCAGATTCACACCATTCTTTATGGTATACGGCGCGAGCAGTTCTGCCTGTGACACAATTCATCACTCACCTGGCGTGCGCGTATGCGAAAAGAAAGCCAAACTCAATCGGCGGGACAGTTTGGGCGCCTTGGAGGAGGGCGTGGCGTGGCAAAGCCGTTCCGCATTCTATCAACAGCGAGCTCGAAGATATCAAAGCGATGCGGGCCAAAACTTACAATGTTGGCGAGTTAGTTCTCGCTTTGCGGACAAGAAAAGGACAAACTCAAGCCCAAATTGGAAGGTCCCTTTATTATTGACCAAGTCTGACTGGTGGGCGTACCGTCTGCGAGATGCATCGGATAACCGACTCGAGCGAACCCATGGAGCAGCCCGTCTCTGAAGATTCTCGCCTAGCGCCGGACTCTGTGTTCGTCTCTTTCCTCTATCTATTTTTTAGACATTAGCTGTCTTATATTTCTCTCCTTCTCCCTCCCTTTCTCTTACAGCCTTTAAGGGCTCGTTCGCGCCTTGTTCACACACAATTGACGCGCTATATGTGCTCGTTATACCTAGGGGCTTCCTTAACAGAAGCTTACTTATGCAGGCTTCACGCGCAACACATGTGTCACACTTCGCATGTACCTTTTATTCACCATTATATGCATCGATATGACTTAAGTTTTGGCCAAGCTAGGTTGCTGGCTCCTATGCTTACCCTCGTTCCCGATTGTTCGGCTAGGCGGTAAAGGAGCACCTCTGCGATTATTCTGCGGGTCAGCGGATGTGTACCTCAGATTGGGTGAAGCGAAATCTAAGCGTTCTTAAGGGAATATTCGATCGGTGAACTAAAGATGATTTCTCACTTATTTATTTATCTGCCCCGGATGCTTTTACGCTTTTTTGATCCGGACATGCACTTTAGGGCATGCCTCCCGAGAAAAGAACCCCTAACGGAACTATTCTCCTGGAAGATGTTTCTTACTAACCATGTAATATAACATAACTAGTTGGGCACTTATGCATTCAAGCACTAATGACCCCTCCTTTGGTCTCCATGCATGCCCGGTTCTTACATAACAGAGAGGTATTCGGACACACTCGGACTATCGGGTCCCGAGGTTGAAGCGAAAAGGTCCGCCATGACAAGCGATCTACAATCCGGCTAGAAGGCATTTTACATGTCATCTTAAATTACATAGTCAATTTGGTTGAGCATATTCCTCTTCAATACCATCCAACAGGCTGTCTAGTTTACAGTCTGTTGGGAATATTAATGACCAACTCTACTTGGCGTACACTAAACTCACAGGGATCTCCTTCCCATAGGCCCCCAGGTCCGACCTCGGCCATGTGGTTTGGGTCAACAACCGTGTGCAGCGTCTCCACCATGGCCCGAGGCCTCCACAGCACCTTAATGGCAGGCGATATCTTCCATAATCGGAGCGCGCGCGCTCATAAGCCTCTCTGCAAGCTCTCCAAGGCCTTCGTGCATGGAGATAGATGGCCACAAGGCACAGGCGGCGCCTTTCATCACCTACCGAACTTCGTTAAATGCGGTTGAAAGAGCTCGGGAAGAAGGTCACCCATAGAGCCGGGCATTTCCTTTGCGGGACAACTGTGAGCATACCTCTGGACATAACTTCATTAGTCGACTTCTCGCCGAACTCCTTTTCAAAGTTCGTTCAAGCACTTACTAAAATGCAGCGTCGAAGCCGTCGATTCTCCTTCCAGTCCGGCGGTGAGCACGAACATCCTTTAGTTCCTCACCCAGCTGGGTGTTGGCATCTTGGAATTATTCTTCTCCTGCCTCACCCTCGTAAGCATGCTCTCGCCCGGCCTTTAACGGCGCAAGAGTTGTTGCTTGTGGGATCTACTCGGCGCCATCTGCAATGGTATTGTCGATTGCACACACCGCACTTCACAACATACTTATCTTTTGAGCGTATATTACGGAGGGGTCTCCTTGGCCTCCCCTGCGGCAGCTAGTCTTGACCTCAAGTTGGGCTTTGCACTCTTCGGCTCTGGGACAGTTGGGTATTCTTTTTGTAAGATCTGCATAACAAATGATCCTTAAATCAGTTATTCTAACTATTTCAAGTCTCAGGGAGACTCTTGACATATATAACCATCAAATTTTCTCACCGTTATGTCTTTCACATCTTGCTCCATAGCTCCAGCTAGACCATTTTGGCGGCACGAGTGCGCATCTCCCGAATTGAAGGCATCAATGCCTCTTGGGAGAAACAAGCGTCAAAGAAGCTGTCGGCGGCGCATGTGATTCATGGCACTCTCCACCTCGGAATTGGTGGCGGATAGTCATCCGCATCCTCTATCGGAGGGCGTCAAGCCTTACACCCATGTTAGCCTCTGCTTCTAGACTGGCTTTGGAGCCTGGTTGGTGGAAGCTCGATTAGCAATCTCTCGGATATAGTCCGTGAGCCCTCTTTTCCTAAAAAGGGAGAGCATGGGCGTTAGTATGCATCGTAAGAATAATACCTTGGAATAAAGGCGCGCGGCTTCTTGCTGCTGCGCGGTGCCTCGACACAGACTGCGTGTCTCCTTAGCCTACCCGCCCTCGCGGTCCCACATTGGCTGAATCGCGCATGGGTTCGGCATTCGCCTCGGGATCCTCCCTGCGAAACATCATTGGTATCTGGTGATCAAAAATAAGCACGGATGGATCATCTTGAAGTATTGGGACTTGGTCTCGACTACTTGTGGGGGAGCGATCCGGGATAATCGGCTATAATAGCCACCAAGGCATTATCGATGCTCGGTTGGTGAAATACCCCATCGATCAGCTCCCGGATATGCGGATCCTCTTGGGAGGCGTGTCGAGGACGTTCGGATCCTCGGGTTGTGGAGGAGGATGTTTATATCGCTTACGGCCGGTGCAATTCTGCGTCGAAATCACAAGATAAGGTACTTAACTATGGGAATATGAAGCGGATGGGCAAAAAAGTGTCGCTTACCCGGCTTGGAGGATTGTACATAGAAAATCCATACGTGGATTGGCGGAAGAACTCCTCCTCTTCTCCCTTGTACAATCACGGACAAGATCTTCGTCGAGGCGGCAACGATCCGGCCCCTAACGGCGCAGCGGGTGGCATCATCCTCCCTGTTGAAATCCCACATGGGGTGGCCTCTATCTTTGAAGCGGCTGCACCCCGCATAATGCATGTGGCCATGACCCGATCATGGTCAGTCCGGAATGAGGTAACAACCTTATCCGGCTCATCGGTAAGGGCGTCCTTGTCATTTTCCCTCTGAGGGCTCCGTGGACACCAGCAAGGCGCTTCTTCAAAGGGCATTATTTAACTTGGGGAGGCCGATCGAGCAGGGTCCGGCGGGGGCGTCTTCTATATAAAACCATTACGAAGGCAGTCTTGGACACCTTCCTTGGGGTTCGGATAGATATCTGGTCGGCGATGCGCCATAGTTGGCTCCGCCCACTTGATATATCGACCCCTCCGAGAGCGGGGCACAAGCGAACAGCTTCTTCCACGGCCTGAAATGAGCCTCAATGCCCAAAACAGCTCACAAAGACTCTGAAGCCCATAATATGCAATATGGAGGAGGCGTAAGGTTGTGCAGCTGGAGCCGTAGAACTCCGGAGCCCCAGAGAAAGCGGATGAATTGGAAATCCGAGCCCTCTTATCGGATAAGGGACAAGGCATACCCGCTCTCCTTTGGAGGGCTGGGGATGCTCTCCGCTGCTCTCGCCATTATAGGTGGCAAGTCCGGCTCGAACCGGGACCATGAAGGCTGGGGAAGAATCCCTTGGTTTGGGCGTCACTAGCTCATGTGTGCGGGACGGAACATCTCTCCCAACCTCCGGGTGAGGGCTAGGAGGCGAGAGGAGGAGCTGCATCGACTAGCCATGATGGAATGGATCTCTGTCGGATGCGCTCCGATGAATGCTTCATGAAGGAAGATGGTGTGATTCGGATCTAAATCCTCGTCTCTTTTATAGGCAGCTCATTTGCGCAGCTAGGGGGTAAATGTAAAAACACCCTGGCTTTTCCGCATTAGTTTGACACGTGGAAGGCGGCCATTATTGGGAGTGGAAGCCAAGGGCGCAATATTCACGAAGCGGACACTATTCAATAGGTACAGAATTTGGAGAAGAACCCGCCTTGCAATGCGAAGACAATCTGCGCGCGGACTCATCGTCATTGAAGCCTGGTTAGGGGACTCTTGAGGAGTCTGGATTAGGGGTGTCGGATGGCGGACTATCACCTTTGGCGGACTCTGGACTATGAAGATACAAGATTGAAGACTTCGTCCCGTGTCCGTATGGGACTTTCCTTGGCGTGGAAGGCAAGCTTGGCGATACGGATATGTAGATCTCCTCCTATTGTAACCGACTCTGTGTAACCCTAGCCCTCTCCGGTGTCTATATAAACCGGAGGGTTTTAGTCCGTAGGACGAACAACAATCATACCATAGGCTAGCTTTTGGGTTTAGCCTCTCGATCTCGTGGTAGATCTACTCTTGTACTACCCATATCATCAATATTAATCAAGCGGGGTAGGGTTTTACCTCCATCGAGAGGGCCGAACCTGGTAAAAACATCGTGTCCCTTGTCTCCTGTTACCATCTGCCTAGGCCTTGCAGTTCGGGACCCCCTACCGAGATCCGCGGTTTGACACCGGCAGTAGTGATCTTCGCGACCCTCTTCCTCGGCCGACGGCTGCTGCGGCTCTTTCATCCAGTCTTGGTCATCAGCCACAGCGTCGCCTCTGGCGAAGCGCCTGATGCCACCTAGCGGCGCTACTACGACTTATTAGTCCCCCTTCCGGCCGGCCTTGGCCTCGAGACAACTGGAGGCCACGCCGCCTCGCCCTCATTGCGGAGGGCGGAAGATAGCCTCCATGAGGCGCCTCACTTGAGGCTCCCCAGCCTGAGTCGACGCGCCGCCTTTGTACGCCGCCCCCACAGGCGAGCGAGTCGTCATCGTCAAGAAGCGGCGTGGCCATCACCAACATCTTTGGGAGCAGACCGCCTAGTCTATCGGCGCCCCTCGAGAACCTCTGCGCGCCCGATCGGCCGTGTCTGAGCTGAATGGTGAGGGGGCTGGCGAGCTCCCTACATGACCGAGCGCATCCAGCGGTTGATCGGCAGCGGCGCGGGCGGCATGAAGCGGCGTCACGCTGAAAGTCACCCGCGCGCCAAAACGCGGTGCGGCGTCACGGACGCCGTTGCGAAGCAACACCAGCGCAAAGGCAAGAAAAGGCGGGCTGCTGGCGTGGCGGTTCGAATCTCCATTGGCCAGCGGCGAAGGCCGCCCTCGAGCTGTGGAACAGCAGGCAACCGCCTCCTCCTCCGCCTCGTGGTAGAATATCCCACCTGCCGCTTTATCCGCATCCGACTCGGCGGCCGACTAGGCGCCGCGAAGAAGTCGGCGAGAATAAACCGCCATCGGATCGACCGCCCTAAGCGCGATCCTGGCGCTAGAAACGATGTCGGCCGCCTTGCTGGCCCCGCATCGACGAGCCTTTCCCCAAAGGTTCTCGCTCCCAAGAGACACGCCCAAGTAGCAGCTCAAGTGAAGCGGAAGATTGGTTGTCGATTACTCCACGCGATTCGCATAGCAAGCGGCAGGCGTGTTGCCGTGAAATCGTCCCCCTCATGCTCCAAGGCAGCGCGCACGGCTCAACAGCCTCAAGCCTTACGGCGTCAGCAGTTGGCTAGACTTCACGAAGCCTTCACGCCTTCACGGCACCTACAAGCGGGCTCCCAAGCCCGACAGCTCTCCTTGTGTGTTCAAGGGCCGAGAATCAACTTCGCGACTACCTCACGCGTTGGGCGAGCTCCGCAACTCCTGCGAAGGGGTGCACGAGGTTCAAGCCATTGAGTACTTCAACTGCCGGATGCGAAGGCACCCTCCTCAACACCGACTCCTCTGCGAGGCCGACTACCCTCGGCAGCTGCTGGTCATGCAGACAAATGCGCCATGGCCGACTCTTGATGAAGACCGAGCTCGAGTAGGCGCCTCCGGGAAGGTGCTGCTCCGGCTCCCAAGGCGCGGCGGAGACTCAACCGACACCGTACGAGAACAACAACAAGCGCCAAGGCTCTGTGCCGCCTTCCACCCGATCGGCGGTGGCCACAGTCAAAACGAACAACCGAAGGCGGCCCAGCGCCAAGAAGCGAAAAGGCGGCGGGCGGCTTAGCAGCCGGCTTTCTCCTCTGAGCAAGCCCTTGATGCCCCCTACAAGTTCCACAATGGCGCTAAGCCGTCCAACTACGACTGAAATGCCACTAGCTCACACGAATCTCCAAAGCGAAGGGCTGGTGCCGCCTCCGCTTCTTTGGTCGAGCGTCAAGCCCCTCAGACCGGCCGCTCGACCAGCGATCGGGGCTGTTCAAAACGAGTTCCCCAATGAGCATGCCGCCTCGTCGTTTTACAAGCCAGCCGAAGACCGGCGCACCGGCGCCAGCAACCAAGAAGTCAGCAGTGCGCCTCCAACAACCCGAGTTCATGCCTTTGGTCGGAAGGCCTATCATTTGAGTCGGGCGATCCTCGGTGATGCCATCTCCGGCTCTTACGCATTGGTTTGGACTCCACCCTCGCCTTGCGAAGGCAAGCTGCCCGTTTCTCCCGCATCTTGATAGATGGTGGGAGCAGCATCAACATCTTGTCCGTGACACCATGGAGAAAATTTGAACATCAAGGCAAGCAGCTCATGCCTAGTCGGACTGTGTTCCATGGCATCGTACCGGCCTGTCCTGCTCACCGATTGGCAAGATCAAGATAGATGTTCTCTTTGGGGACAAGGATCATTTCCGCTGAGAAGCAATATGGTTTGAAGTAGTGGACACAGAGCCCTTACCATGCGTTTCTTGGCCGACCTGCTCGGCCAAGTTCATGGTTATGCCTTTAATCGCCTACCTCAAGATGAAGATGCGAGTTCAAGGGCATCATCACGATAACCGGAGACTATAAGAAATCCTCCGGTGTGCGGATAGCTAGCAGCCGGCTGGCGAGTCCCTCGTGATCGTTGAAGAGAAGATCTTTGGATTGAGTCGTGGCCATGGCGGCAAAAGACGGCTTTGTCCCTAACCCCAAGAATATGATGCCCAATGTTCTTTCGGCCCGGCCAAAAGCGAAGAAGATACCTCTGGACCGGAAGAACCGAGAAAGGTTTGCGTCATTGGGACAAACCTGGACAGCAAATAGGAAGCGAGCTCGTCGATTTCCTCCGTGAGAATCGGGACATCTTCGCATGGTCCCCAAGGACATCTTAGGGTGTTCGAAGGAATTCGCTGAGCACAAGTTACGTCCGAGTGAATCTGAAACCAGTCAAGCAGCCCTCCGCCTGGTATCGGAGGAAAAGAGAAGGATTGTAGGAGAAGAGATAGCCCGGCCACGGCAGCGGCTTCATTATGGAGGTGTTCTTTCGAGTGGCTTGCCAACCCGGTCCTCATGTTGAAGAAGAATAACAAGTGGCGCATGTGTATAGACTACACCAGCCTCAACAAAGCCTGCCCCAAGGATCCATTTGCCTTACCTCAAATCGATCAAGTGATAGACTCCCACGGTAGGATCACGAGCTGTTGAGCTTCTTGGATGCCTACTCGGCTACCACCGGATAAAGTTGGATCGGTGACCGCTGAAGACGCCTTCATCACACCATTGAGACTTTACGCTGCGACTATGACATTCGGCGAGAAATGCGGTGCCACTTTTCAGCATTGCATGCGAAATGCCTCCTCAAGCAGCTCGGCGAAATGCTTACGTCTATGTAGGCGATATTTGTGAGTGAAGGCGGGGAAGCGCAGCACCTTGCTGCAAGACCTCGAGAGACATTTGAAAACTGCGCTAGTTTCAGATCAAGCTCAACCCCAAAGAAATGCATGTTGATTGCCGGCGGCCGACTTCTAGGTTTCCTGGTCTCGAGCGAGCATCGAATGCAACCAGTGAAGATCAAGGCCATAGAGAGAATGGAATTCCTACCAAGCTACGAGGCGTCCAAAGTTTATCGGATGCTGGCCTCCTGAATCGCTTCATCGGCCGGTGGAGAAAGCTCTCTCCTCTACCGACTCATGAAAGTCCACTCACTTGAGTGCAACGACCAAGCAGACCAAGCTTTCCACGAGCTAAAGAAGATCTGGTCATGCCGCTTTGTCTTAAGCGGCACCGGCTGAAAAACACATGCTCATTTACATTACCGCCACTAGCGAATTAGTCAACTTACCGTTATCATGGTTCAGCGCCGAGAAGAAGGCCGAGCTCGGCTAGTCGAGGCGGTGTATTATTTAAGCAATCTTGTCCACCTCGAAGCGAACTACCGCACTACGAGAAGATGTGCTATGGTGTGTGCCGCCGCGCCAAAAGCTCAAGCCCTACTTTCAGAGCATCCCATCACGGTCGTATGTCTTGCCCTTCGCCGAGATCATAAGGCAGCCATGATGCATCCGGCGGGTGGCCAAATGAGCCATTCTGCGGCTCCTTACACAATCTTCTACCAGCCTCGCATCGCCATCAAGTCCCAAGCATTGGCCGACTTCCTTGTCAAGCTGGGCGAGACCCGTTACTGCCATGACCCGACTCTACTCATCGGCGGATGCACTTGATGGGTCAAGATGCACACCGGCTTGGGGCAGCATCATCCTACCTCTCCCAAGGCGACAAGCTCAGATACACATTGCAAATTCATTTGCTGCCTCCAACAATGTGGCAGTCACGAGGCACTCATACGCAACTCCGGCTAGCCAAGAGCTCGGCGTCGCGGATCACCGTGCTATGGTGACTTCGGACTTATTAGTCGACAATCATCTGGCGGCGGCAGGGGCGCCAGGGCGCAAACATGGCGAGCTACCGCTTCCTTGTTCAACAAATCGGTGGATATTTTGAAGGATCGAGTTCCTCCCGTGCCACGGGCGACAGCGAACAGCGAGATGCCACAGCACGAATAGGCTCCACCCGACAAGCTATACCAATGGCGTTTCTCTCAGCGCCTCCTCAAGCCGTCTGTCAAGCCGTCTCGAATCTGATTCCATCTTCGTGCCGCTGACCCGGCAGCGGTCGAATCCGACAGGGAACCGAGCGGTGGCTCGGGGACTTCGACGAGCGGCTCGGGGGCTTCAGCAGGCTCGGGGACTGCCATAGTCGCACCGGCCGGGACTTGACCCGGCCGGGGACTCTGGCGATCGGCCGGGAACTGCATAGACACAACAGCGGTGGCCGACTCCAACTCTTCACCACCAGCCCACCTGCCTGGTGCAATAGCCGTGTTGGCGATAGAAGAAAGTCACAGCTCCATCATGGGCCAGCCCATCCTCAACTTCTGGTAAGCGAGAGAGGCTGCCCATGGCGAGATCTCGGCAAGACAAGTCAACAGCCGAGGCGGAGCATACACAATAGCTGGCGAGAGCTTGTTGGCGCGGCGTCCTTTGGAGTCTTCAGTGACTGCGTCGAGCAGAGAAGAAGGGCATAGCAATCCTCAAAGACATTCACCAAAGCGAATCACGGCCACCACGTGGCCTCAAGATCACTGTCGCCAAAGCTTTCCACCATGGATTCTTCGGCCATTGCTTTGGATGGCGCCAAGGAATTAGTCAAACAACGCAAGGTGCCAAGTCTTCAGCTCAAGAAACACACTGCCGACTTACGCACTCAAGGCCATTCCCTCACACGGCCTTTGCCGTGCGGGGACTGGACATGGTGGGCCCATTCAAGGCAGTCTTGGCGGCATGACATGACACATCTGCTGCGTCACCGTGGACAAGTTTACCAGTGGATTGAGCGAAGCGATCAAAAAACTGAATGGGCGACTGCCGTGACATTCATCACGAATATCACAACCCGTGCGGCGTACCACACAGCATCATCACCGACAACAGCACGAATTTTGCCAAGGGAGCAGCGCGTTTACTGGCGACGACAAGCGCATCCGGCCGGACCTGGCGTCCGTTGCCCACCCGATCAAGCGACCAAGTCGGCGACCAAGCGGCCTCATCCTCTCCGACATCAAGCCCGGTGGTGCGTACCCTTTGGAGCCTTGACCGGCTGTTGGCTCGACGAGCTGCCGGCCGTCCTCTGGGTCTGCGCACTACCCGAACAAGTCAACCGGCTTCACCTTTCTTCCTTGTATATGGTGCGGCTGTCATCCCAGCGACATTGAGTTCTACTCACCTCGGGTCACCATGTACCGAAGGAGGAGCCAAGGAAGCACGAGAAGGCGGCGTCGACCTCTTTGGAAGAAAGCTGGCTATTAGCCCTCGGCCAGTCCGCCATCTACCGGCAGGGTTTCGCCGTTACCACATCCGGAAGGTCAAGCCAAGATCCTTCAAGAGGGTGATCTTGTGCTCCGGCTGATCCGGCGAACAACCGGCCAGCACAAACTCTCGGCCCTTAGGAAGGCCCCTTCATCATCAGCGAGCCTTGGGCAGCGACTCCTACTACTGATCGTGGCGAAGCGAAGGCCGCAAAGAGAGATGATTCCGGCAAAGAGTCGGAGCGACCATGGAGCATAATCTCCTCCGAAGATTTTTCGGTTAAAATGCAGTATGTACCACGCTACCTTTTGTATTAAATGCGAGACAACGGGCCTCCCGAGGAACACTCGGGGACTACCCTCTTTTATCTATGAATGATGAGTATCATGCCTATGATTATGTTACTACATTTGTTCCCTCGTCCGGCACCGGGTTCGACCATTCGGCCCGGGGACTTGCCGCCTTGAGTTATACCCAAGTTCTGCCTGCAGTCAGAAAAGTAGTGTGCCGGCACCCAAGCCCTCTCTTGTCGAAAGTCGTAGCTCGAAGAATCGACTATCCAGCTGGCAAGAGCCAAGGGCAGGAAAGGATGCGCACATGAAAAACGGCTAAGGACTAGCGAACTTATATAACACAAGCGGCCTCCACCCGCCAACCGGGTGTCGGAAGCAGCCGGCTGGCGACTTCCGTTCACCTTGCTACGATCTAAGCTCGAGTACTTGTCTTCCCAAGCAGCCAAGCCTTCCCCAACCACAGGCTGCAGGAAGCGGTATGCAGCTGGGAAAGCGGCGACAAAGGGAAAGCGGCAAAGAAACAACCAAAGGATGAAAAGAAAATATGAGCGGAAGCCAAGCACATGCATGATTATATTTACACAAAAGGCCTTGAAAGGCCAGCATTCAACATAGTTTGAATACACCCCGATTAGGTGGAACTAGCATAAATTTAATAAAAAGTAGTTCAAAAGTATGAGCAGGAAAGCAAAGGCGGTGGATCAGGCCAAAGAACAGCAGGCGGTCAGGCAGGTTAGTTGGAGGCAGTGGCGCCGGCGGTGGAGGAGTGGCTGGCGAGTCTCGGCATGATCGTCGCCTCTTGCAGGCGGACGCGCTACTACGCCTCATTCTTGGAGGCACGATCAAAAGCTGAGGCTGGCTGGTCAACCGCCCGTGCAGCACGATGTCCTCACCATCCTCCCCTCTTCCTCTTAGCCCTGCGTCGTGGGCGATCTCCTCCTTGATCTTCACCTTCTGCGGGTTTAGCCGAACCACTCCTCCCGGCTGGGCGCGTCATCATTTACCTCAAGGGCAAAACCTTTGGTGTCGATTATGTCGGCAATCGCAATGGCCTTGCTGGATGATGCCGGCCGCCGCCTCCAGCTCCTCCAGCTCATCCGGCGATCCGGAAGCCGACTCCGAGCTCGGGCGCTTTGCATCCTGCCTCCCCTACGGCGTCGTGCGTCTAGGTAACCGCCCCCAAATCTGGATCATCAAAGAAGTCCGTCAGCATCGATCGAGGATGAAGCAGCGCTCCACTCCCTTGGCTCAGACCGCCCGGTCAAAGAAAGAAACTACTGCTAAAACAAGCCGGCCTGGTCAAGAGTGGCCATTATGAACTTCGGCAACAAGAAGAAAAAAGAAGGAAGCTTCACGACGGCGGAGGATTGGCGAGCGAAGGCGGCTCCTTGTCGTGCCGCAACTCCTCGGTGAGCTTGCAGATTGGCGATATAATTCACCATGTAAGATACCTCGTCATGAAGCATCTCGCCGTGCTTAGCCAACTTGGGTCGAAGCGGCGCTCATCACGGGAGATCATATGAAGTCGGCCTTGGGTGGGAAGCACCAGGCGCTCCTGAAAGGCGGCTACTGGTCGGCCCGATCAGGCCTTCGATTGGACCATCACCGGAGCCGTGCGGCCTGACGACACCGGCCGAAGATGGCGTCTGGCTCGGTAGGACCATGAAGGCTGCCTCCCGGCCGGCCGGGCGGCGTCAGTAGCCGACAGATTGGCGAAATGCGCCTTGCGAGCGGCGTTCTTCACGTAAAGTAAGATTTTGCGAGCTACTGTTGGATCAGCGCAATGGGCGGAAGCGGTTGTCGCCCGATCTCCGCATGGCGATGAAGGCACCGCATGGGGCGAACGCGCCAGCGGCAGCGGTGCGAGCTTGCCTGGAAGAATTCTCCCGAGTTCGAGGATGGGGAGGGCGCCAAGAAACCGCCGCGCAGTGGCGAAGGCCGACAGCAGCATCACCGTGTTTGGAGTAAGGTGGTGCGGCTGGAGATGATAGAACTCAAGAAAAGCGCGGAAGAATCTGCTCGCCGGCAGGCCAACACCGTGAAGGCAGTGCGAGCAAAAGATAACCCGATCGTTTTCCTCCGGCACCGGCGAGATCTCCTCCTCCGGCGCGAGACAGACCCGCACAAAATCCGTGCCCGGCAGCCGCATCGTCTTGTGAAGGAAATCAACGTGATCCTCATGGACATTGGAGCCATCCCAAGAGCTGGACAGCGCCATGAGGATGGAGAAAGCAGGGAAAAGCACTGCAATGGCGGAGGGCTTGACCCGACCAGCTCTTGCGAACTACTGCGTCGAGAAAAGATGGCGAAAGGATGGAAGCGGCGGCGGAGGCTGCGGCGGCGGAGGGAGGAAGAAGAAGAAGAAAATGGCAGAAGCGAGGCGGCGTGCGGCGTCGCGCTCCCTTCTCCCCTACTTATAGCCTCGTGCGGCGAAGCCGAGGAGGCGAGGCGTGGGGGATGTGGGATTAGCTGCGCCCACTCCCCCACGTCACGATTATCGCGCCCTAACGGCGTGCGAAACTGCCGTCGGAAGGCCAGCAACCCTTCGGGCGCGGAAGATCCACCCAGGCGAGGCACAGGAATGGCGGGCCCACATGCTGCAGCGATGTCCCGTCGCGCGTGGGCTGGCAGGCCCTTCCGGCCGAAAAGGTGCCATGTGGCGTCACGGTGACAGCGTCCATCTGACTTTGTACGTGTGCCACTGGTTCCCACCTTCAAGCTTAAAGCCTCCCAAGATGGCGCACCTAATCAAGGCGGCTCCTAGCTGCGGCTCCTCAAGATAAGGAAGCTGATTGAGCTTCTTGTCCTCCCTTCAACCTCGAAGCCCAACCAGACTTGGGGACTCTGTCGGAGTAAATGACCACGGGTAGCCTAGCCCGGCTCCCCAGCTCTTGAAAAATTACAGGCCGGTCAGGCCTTCAAGCACCTTGGGCATGGGGCGCCTTCCCTGGCGGCTGTCTCAGGCTGACTACCGGGGGCCCGGCCCAAACCCTCATGAAGAAAGCCACGAGAGGGCCGACTCAAGAAGCCAGCCACGAGAAGGCCGACTCAAGCCGGCCCCCCACGGTGACCAGATCGTACCCTCAAACTCTGCACCCACATAACAGCGATGAGGCAGGCGTGGATCAGTGAAACTGCCACCCCGAGATCTCGAACCGCATATTCCAGTGTGCCTTATGGGTGAGCCATCACCGTCCGTGGCAACCTTTGTTGCCATGTTGACCATAACGTCACCCAGCAGGCTGTCAATCGGCCCATGATGGCCAGGCCTTGATCGAAGATACGCCCGAGGCGCAGGCCCCAGTCGGCTGGGATGTGGCGGCTCCAGCAGCCACTTGCTCCCTCCCTCAAAGGCGCCTCATTAAGGAGACAAGGCGAGTAAGGCTACGGTGGCGCCCGCCCTTGATGGCAGCTGCTTCATGCCATGCTTACCTCGACAAAGCCCTCGTCATCAAGTGTGAGCCTTGATAACCCCCTGACAAGACCCCCAGCGGTGGGACACACTGTCGACCAAGAAGGCAGCCCTTGGGACCCACCGGTCAGCGGGCCCCAGTGACCCGTGAAGCCGGCGAACATAGACACTAATGGCTGGGGCCACGCCCAGACGGATTACCATTGTACCCACAGGGGGGGCTATCTCAAACCCCAGGCACCCATGCAAAGGGTTGATCTATTAGAGTTTTAG